>APFE030010554.1:69188-151702 GCA_000404065.3 Pinus taeda
GAAACTAAACAAATACTTTACAGGGCTTCAGCGTGCAGGGGCCCTCTGCCACTTCAGCCAATCAAATAATCACACGGCTATCTTCAGAAAGGTCTTCTCATGTATTTAAATCACCAACATATATAACAGTGGGGTGATAAGATAACGGGCAACGTGCGGAAATTACATAAACAGTTCAGAATTCTATGCATCAAAAGTCTCTTTACAGCGTTCAACAATGCGTTATTTATAATGTGAAAATACTACAGTTAACTAATCAACTACTATGCTATTAATTGTGTGCCATAGACACGTAGATCTCTTCAGTCGAGATCTAGTGTAACTGTCGTTATGCTTCTTAAATCTTCGAAGTGGTTGGCTGTTAGATTCATTGTTCAAGAACGATCCCCAGGTGTGCTGGAGCCTCCGTGAGCTGGGAACTAGGCCACGTATCATTCACGTGCCCAAAACAGTGACGTGCCACCGCTGAACCCTTTGGTTGGCCACGCCTTTGACTTGGGTTGACCGCGGCCTCTAGTGGATGATTTGGCCAGTTCGAAGGGACACGATCCATGTACATGCCATCTGGAGCTTGCCCATGTAGCCCATTCCTTCATAAGACACCTGGAGCACGACTTTTAACAAAATAGCTGTGGAATCCTGTGCTGGCTGCGGAAACCTGTGCTGGCTGCGGAAACTGACAAGTTTCCGCAGCTGCATGAACAAAAAACTAAACCAAACAACAGACATCAGTATAGTCAGAAAACCATATAAACAGACCTTTTTAGACTATAATGCAATGATTTAACCACTGGATGAGTGAAGTGAGTGGAGAATGAGGGTTAAGAGGGCGTGTAGGAAGGTGCAAGGTTGAGGCTCAACACATACAAATATGTTTTTGGCTTTGTGAATATAAAAACTCATCTCAACTATTCTATTATTGTTTTCTAATGCTATTTCACCCATAGAATACAAGACTATTCAAAAAATACAAAGGGAAAGAAAAATAACCTTGTTTTCAACTAGAGAATGTGGTCCAATAATGATAGTCAAATATAAAGGTTCTCTTAAATGTTGTGCAAAAATTTATTCATAATTTTTTCATGCCATGACCATATATTATAGCAGATTCAAGGATTGTTTGAACTAGACATGAAAATATAAGAGATTTTATAAGGTTAAAGATCTCGCAGTAAATGGAAACCCACATTTTGACCTCCATATATTAGATTCAAGGATTGGCTGAACTTGACATCAGAATCTAAGGGATTGTATAAGATTAAAGATTTGACTGTAAATAGAAACCCACATTTTGATCTCCATATATTATAATAGGTTCAAGGATTGGTTGAACCAAACATAAGAATCTAAGGGATTGTATAAGATTAAAGATCTCACAATAAATGGAAACCCACATTTTGATCTCAACCTTTGATAGAAGGTAGTAGAGATGGGATTACTTCTTGCAATGTCAACCTTGGATTTCAATAATAAAGGTGCCTTAACCATGGGAGTCAATAAATTGAACTAATCCTAGAGGTTAGCACTCACAGAGGAAGAAAGTCAACCTCCCTCTTAGCCCAAAGGAAAGAGAGATGTTGTTGTTATTAATAGAAATGTCAATTTTACAAGACTTGATTCTTGGTGGGTAGGATAACAATCATTCCACCCAACCACCCAAGCTAAACTCAATTGATAAAACTATTATAAATTTATAATAAAAATAATTTATTTTATTTCAAAGATTCAAATTATAATTTTTTTAATTAAATTGCATTTTGAATATATAAACAGATTGCTCATGAATTTTCTCTATCATTGTGTATAATGTCCGAAGTTTCAGGTAAACACAAAACCCATTCTCAAGGATATAAACTGTAATGAAGAATCGAAGTGTTAGACCAGATATATATGTAGAAAAGAAAAGAATCATAAAATGATTATAACCCTTAGAAATAAATGTGATCATTTATGAAAATCATTTTATAAATAATTATTAAAAAGGAAATATGGAAATAACTAGAAAGAGACAAATTAAAATTAGTCAAATTTGAAAAGGAATTAAATGAAATTGATGAGATAAATCACAAATAGGCCAGATTAAGTTTAAATATTATCATTAATTAAATGCACTTTTATTGATTAATAAAATTAAATATTAAAAAATTAAAAGATTAATGAATTAATAATAGAAAAATATAATTAGATTATAATAGAGTACAATATATTAAAAGACCATATTAAGAGGGAATTAAAGGTAAAAATGAAGTAAAAGAAAGGACAAGGGAAAGGGAGAAATATAGGAATACTCTAGGAAACATAGTAGATAGAATACGGAAGAATGAAATAGAAAAGAGTAGAGGGGCAGGGAGAGGCAAAGAAGAGGGATATCAAACGAACGAAGGTGAAAGAAAAGGACATTAGGATGGGTTAGACCTAATATGAGAATAAGGAGAATTATATTTTGAGGAAAATAAATGGATGTTAAGTTTGTAATTAAGGTTCAACTTATATCCATCTTCTCGATTAAAATTATATGAGTGTTTTTCAATCTCTAAATCTTTTATGATGATGCATAGGGAACCTGAAAGATGAGGACATTAGGATGGGTTAGAACTAACATTAGAATAAGGAGGATTATATTTGGAGGAAAATAAAAGGACTATATATAGGTTTGCAAAAATTGCTCAACTTATATCCATATTCACAATTAAAGTTATAGGAGTGCTCTGGAGCTCCCTTGATGAAGCATTTGGTAGAGGCTAATATTTTAGTAAATATTTTATATTGAGGGAGTGTTCAACAATGGTTGATTTAGCTACACGATTATGAAATCCATATGTTCTTTAAATCAAAGGATCTCTAGTTTGACTTATGTATGACTTACCACAAGAGCAAGAGATCTCAAGGGATCTCATACACTTAGGAGCCAAGCATAAGGTTAATATTTTATCTTTGACAAATCCAAAAAGGTATATGAAAGTCTTATAAAGTGAAATAAGATTTTGATATTTTTTCGCAAAAAAAATTGGAAATATAATAAATAACACTTTGAATATAAAAAACACTCTCAATAAATATATATAAAATAAATAATAAATTGTGTATTTATCTAATCAAATTTTTAAATTTAAACAAACTTAATTAAAAAAATACTTAAACCCATCAATTAATCCTAACCTACACTCATTAACCCTCTCAATAAATATATATAAATAAATTGTGTAATTATCTAATTCAAATTTTTAAATTTTAACAAACTTAATTAAAAAGAATACTTTAAACCCTATCCATTAATCCTAACCTACACTCATTAACCAGGGAAAAAAAATAACAAAAAAAATATAATATTATTAGAGTGCACATTTTATTTCAAATAAAACATTAAAAATCAAGATTATTTAGCAAAGAAACAACTCATTACAAGTCAAAATAATTAAAAAAAATACAATAACATAATATCATAAATCGTACACATTTGCGAGAATTCTATAACAAATATCAATGATACGAATTATCTTACTCAAACATGGAAATCCTAGCATGCTCTCATTAACGAGGAAAAGGGCCAAAAAATAAATAAATAACTCGAGTTTGCCTTTTATTTCAAACAACTCACCGCAAAATGATTACCAAAGAAACAACTCATTCAAAGCTAATGATTACTCATTCAAAGCTAATGATTTAAAACAAAAAAAGGGTAACACAAGAAACTGTTGAAGTTACAAGTGTGCAAATTCTATAACGAAGAGGTTGACCGCCCAATTGGCCCAATTGCAGTTCGGCAAATGGGACACGAGAGATTTCTCCGCAACCATTTTGAAATGCAGTCTGAATGAAACAGGTGGGAGCATGGTAAACGACGCACCGTACGATTATTGCCATTTCCAACTTCATTGTCATGGTCCTCAACATAATTCAAGGCTTCTATGCAAATAGAACATAATGATTTCTCTCCTTCTTCATCTTCCACTTCATTTAATTCAATCTTTTGACACTGTGTCTCCACTATATTTCTGGCTATTTCTTCTTCCATTATTTCATCATTGTTATCATTGTCTACCCTAGGTAATGGAATATGTTGCCTTCGCCTTCCATCTTCCACTCCCTGTTGTTCAACATATCCTACAACAATTCCAAATCCAGGTGCCTCAGCTTGCACAACCATTTGTTCATCATATCCCATCACAAATCCAAACGTCGATGCCCCAGCGAGCACCGCCATCTGTTCATCATATCCGTCGACAATTCCAAAAGTCGTGGCCCCAGCTGGCACCACCATCTGTTCATCATATCCGGCCACAATTCCAAAAGTAGGTGCCCCAGCTGGCACAACCATTTGTTCATCATATCCGGCAACAATTCCAAAATCTGGTGCCCCCATCTGTTCATCATATCCCACAACAATTCCAAAAGTTGGTGCCCCACCAGGAACCGCCATTTGTTCATCATATTCGGCAATAATTCCAAAAGTTGGTGCCCCAGCTGGAACCGCCATTTGTTCATCATATTCGACAATAATTCCAAAAGTTGGTGCACCAGCGAGCACTGCCATCTGTTCATCGTATCCGGCGACAAATCCAAACGTCGGTACCCCAATTGGCACCGCGATTTGTTCATTGTATTCGACAACAAATCCAAAAATCGGTGCCCCAGCTGGCACCACCCTCTGTTCATCATATGTGGGAACAATTCCAAAAATTGGTTCCCCAACTGGCACTACCATCTGTGCATCATATCTGGGAACAATTCCAAAAACCTGTGCCCCAGCGTGCACCGCCATTTGTTCATCATATCCAGCGACAATTCCAAAACCAAGTGCCCCAACTGGCACCACTATCTGTTCATCATGCCCTGCAACAATTCCAAATGGAGGTACCCCAACTGGCGCCACCCTTCCAAATGGGGGTACCCCAACTGGCGCCACCCTCTGTTCATGGTTGCCTGCTCGTCCTTCCATATTTTCCTCGTCAGCTGACTCGGCGAGATGCCAATTATTATTAATGGCTCGTCACCCACCTGCGCCTTTCTGTACCTTTTGTAACCGCACTGTGTACCAACTGCAACACAAAAAATTAATCGCACTTGGTATGAGTTCATTGACACGCGCCATACAAGTTCATATATATAACTTTGTAAGTGACTGGAACCGATAGATATTTCGTGACAATGTGATATTCGGTGATGTCGGCCGGTGTGCATCCAAATGCTACGTCCAATCAGAACTGACCCTCTTCCGCACACATCTGGTGGTCCCGGCCCCAGCTTCGTCGTTACGGTTTAGCCATTTTCTTTATGTACTAATTTTTTTATTAAAATTGGTGTGTAAAAGGGACATTTACCGTTAATAAGTTAGCCTTAGCCTTATAACTACTCTAATGAGGAGCACGTTTATTAGTAGTTTATTAGAGATATAGTGGAGCACGTTTGAAAAACATTGAAATGATTTCCATTTAATTTAGGAAATAAATCATTTAACTATAATTAAAACATAACCTACGAAATAAAATTTAAATTATTTATTTATATATAATCTTAATTTATTGATGAGCGGGGGTTTAATTTTTATTTTTAATATTTTATTTTAAGTATCTAATTAAACTTAATTAACACTAATTAAAGATAGTTGACATATTTATTAAATTGATGAAAATTTTATAAAATAATAATAATAATTTGAAATTTAATTATATTATTAATTTTTAATTATTTACCCATTATATAAATATTATTAATAAATATATAAATATTCAAATAATTTTATAGATTTATATATTAAAAAAATATAATTTAATAATTTTAGTTTTTTTACTAATCTAGAATTTATAGGTAATGTATATTTTGATTCCTTAATCTATAAGTAAATATAATCGTCTTTCAAGATGACAATCTATCTCTTCAGGACGCATTCGAGGCTCTCAACAACATATTCATCTTATCAAAATATATGCTCTTGTTCAAGGTCGTTTTGAATTCTGGCAACACTTGGATCTTTATGGTATTTTGAAAATTAGATCTGTTACAATTGCAAGTGAGTTGAATCTCACCTCTTTTGATGAGGAGTGTTGGGGGCAGTGATGCAAATTGGATTCCATGAGCTCTTTCTTCAAAAATGTTTTCAAGGAGAACTCCCTAGTGGATATTCGCCCCTCACCCCTCACTCTGACATGGAAGAATGGTTGTTCTGGTCCTAGCTTGATAGGAAAACAACTAGACATATTTCTAGTCCATGAAAATCTCGTCAAACAACTTGGGTATATGTGCTCGTGGATTTCTCCTGAGACGTTGTCAGACCATGCTCCGATCTTCCTACAATGGTAGGGCGATTGTATATGGGAAGGAATTCCCTTTAAATTTAACCACTCATGGTTAGCTGAACTAAACTTTTGTCAACTCATTCAAAATTCTTAGTCTATGGATCATACTTGTGAGGATAAATTTTGGAATGGAGGTAGTCATGCTTAAACTCGGTTTTCTCAAACAAAGAGTCTGGAAAAGGGATCGGCTTATAGATCACCAGAAATGTTTCATTCACTCACCTTATGTTCGTCAATGATGTGTTATTGCCTGGACAAGTCTCTTTGAATCAATGCAAGAATCTCTTCCATATTTGTTACTGGAATAATTCACCCTAGGGTATGGGTTGAGCACCCCAACAAAGTAGAGGGCATACACCAATAAGAAGCAAACAAAGAAGCAACCTTAATACATAAACTCCTAAAGTAGGAAGAAGAAGTATTACCAAAAGGTCCTACGTTTGAGGTGGTTCCCATAGTGTCCAAACCCTATGCTTCCTTGAATGCTTCAAGCCAAACCTTCCTCTAGATCCATCTAGCCTAAGTCTCAACAATCCTCTTTCAAATGCATACACATGGATGCCATATAAAGGAGATGGACATCACAATGAGGAAATAGGGGTTTCCTATAGCTGGGAGTGCAGGAGGCACAAGGATAAATCAAACTTGATTAGGGACAAGTTGGATATAATGTTAATATCCTATCTTTCTCTCCCCTTAGGCCTTCACCATGAGGTGTATTTATATCACCTCAAAACAGTTTTTTTCATTTGGGATACAGTTAGGCCATGGGCTCCAATAGGTAGGCTTCTAGTGTAACCCATAAACCCATCCCAAAAAATAGGGATTTTATATTTTTTCATATTTTAAATCATATACACGGGTTGGGTATAGTTGAACCCATGCGTGCACGGGTTTTTTGCAGGGTAGAGTCGCATATGGAATTTAAAATAATATGTTTAATATTTGGACCATGTCTGAAGGAAAAGGGTTTCCCAAGGTGTCAGATTTATTCATGAATAACCTAAAATATTTTCTTGTCTATGCTCCCTCCATGATGGACACAATTGTTGAAATTGCTAACACTTTTGGGGTTGCTACGTCTTTGTGTGAGCTGGGTTTCTCTTATCTCAGCTTCAAGTCGAAACCTAACAGATATGGTGATGGGATTGTAAATTAGACATAAATTAAGGCCCATTGGACCATCCTTCAGTACATTAAACCTCTTTTTTTACATTAGATAATGTATTTTTAACTTTAATATGTTCATTAGCAAGGTTTATAAATAATTACATATTTGTGCCTAATATTATTTATTTTTGTGGAATATTATAAGAATATTGGGTATATTATGGAGATTTGGAGGAGGAAATAATTTACGGACTTGCTCCCTACTACAGGAGGATCAATATTAAATAATAAATCAACAAGATATTCTGTAATTATGGCACAGGTGTGTAGCTCCAATGATTGAGAAAATCTAGGAATGTGTTCTCTGTCGTTTAATACAAATTCCTAGTATTGGGAACCTGATCCACTAATCAAAGGATTTTGGTGGGGAAATATTCCTCCTTTCATGGGGAATGATTCCTAATCATTTTGTATAAGTAACAAGTCAAATTTTCCTCTAGGTGTGGATTTTTATTAGTCTTCTTGTGGGGAGAACTTGTATTTTTGCAGCTCCATTGTAATTTCTTGTAGGGATGTAATTGTATTGATGGAAATAATGAATATTGGTGACATGCTCAGCTTCTATATCTTAGTATCCTTCATAAGACACTGAGTTTCCTTGGGCTTGGCCATCCCAGGAGCCTCAAAGCCTTTTTGTATCATTTTCTTTTCTTCTTTTCACTTCTTATTCACATGCATCTTTTGTTCTTATGTTTTTTATATTTATGCATTTAGTGTTAATGATTTATTGTTGTAGGATTAGGTTAAATGGTTGAAGTAAGTTATTTTGCAGGATCACAAACATCATTTCATCCTTGGAACAACTTTGGAAGTTCATAGTAATCATTGAGCTACTTGGATTATTTTTCTTATTCCCAAATATAGATTTCTAGAACTCCTTTGTGGCAAATAGCAATAAATTTATGCTATTTTTTAGAGCATGCTAATGAGCTTTAATTGATTTGGTTCCACTTTCATTACATCAAAAAAGAATTAAAGTTAATAAAAAAAATTACCCCATTGCATTTGCACTTGATTAGGTTGGTCATTTGATAGATTTATTAGCTCACCAGTTCTCAAATTTCTAGATTTTATACTAGTAATTTTCTGTCATTTTTTAGCATGGGTTAACATAGTTATTTTTGAGTGATTTCACTTGGAATGGAGACCTAAGACATCCCAGCCAATTTGGATTTGATTTGCTTTGTCATTCAATGAATTATAACTTCCTGTAGTAAATCTGTAACATCTTGTAGTTTCATGTAGTAGCTTTCCAACATGCATATACTTGCCTAGATTCACTCAAGAAGCTTGGTTATTGTCCCTTTGGGTTGACTAAAGGACCCTAGGCTCTAAATCAATGATTAGGGAAGACTAAAGACCACTTGGGACTTTCATATTTACCCATGCAAAACATTTCAATGATTTGGGTTAATGGACGAATTTATGAAATGGGTAATACAATGATGATTTTATTGATCTCCACGTCTAATGAACTTTGTTTTGAGGCCCTAAACGACGTTTTTTGGGAAATCAACTGCCAACCATTTTTATTACTAAAAATAATCTTTTCCGTCGTAGTCCTCGGAGAGATATTTCCAACGGGCTATCATGCACGTCAAACGGAGATAAGAAGACCAATTTGCGACCCTGGGAAGTTGATGTACCAACTTACCCAAAAACGAGGCCCACAATTTGGCGTTTCATCTTCCAGGGTTAGGTTTTGGAATGTGAAGGGTTTTTCCATTGTTTCTCAACAATAAATAGGCCTTCGAGCCTCATTGTAACACAGTTCAGAGGCATGTAGCCACACATCTCTTCTCAGAGATAAGCTACCATCGCCCTAGCTGGTTTACTTCTATTTCCGGTTGTAAGCATATTTCAGTATTTTCCATTAATGAAATGAAGTATTATTTCCGCTTGTATCTGTGTGTATATGGTTATCTCTGTAATTTATTGCGTTCCTGTTTAAATTTGGATCAGTGGTATCAAAGTGGTCTGCTTTTTCTCTGTTTTTCTTTGCATGTCCCCAACGAGGTCGGGATATAAGGAGTTAGGGCTTGAACTGGTCAAACCTTTGCAAGACCAGCCTCGCAAATCCCGACGGCCTCCCATGGCGGATGAGAAGAAAGGCGAGGGGGCAGGAGATCCTATCAATATCTTGCTCGAAGAAGCCCTCGAGCGGCAAAGGAACGCGATGATGGATAGCTTTGCGCAGATCCTTCAGCGGCTACCTAGAGGTGATTCATCAGCTTCCAGCAGCTACTTTGGAAATGCCACACCCTTTAAGGTACAAGTGAATTTTGAAATCTCCATCTTCGAGGGTAAAATAGACGCAGATGCGGTAGATAAATGGTTAAATCTGCTAGATGGGTATTTTTCTGTTCATGAATTTTGAAGTCGGGAAAAGATTGTTTTCGCTCTTCTCAAAGCAGCCCCCCACATCAAGGACTGGTGGGAAACCTACTGCGAGCAGAAGGATGAAAGCACAGGCTCACTATTTTCGGCCGCACCCACTTGGAATGACTTTCGGGATGCCATCAAGGAGCATTACTACCCTGTCAAAAGCTATGAGGACAAATACATCAAATGGACCACACTGCGGCAGGGACAAGATCAAGATGTGCCAGAGTTCACAAACATTTTTCATACCCTTCGCAAACAGTTGGGTATCAAAGACTCTAAGCTCCATCTGGTACTCAAATACCGTGGCTGCCTACACAGATACATCTAGGAAGAGATGGAGTTCTTGAACATCTCCTCACTCGGCACAGCATACCGATACGCTGTCAAAATCGAGCAAAAGTTCAAACAAAAGAAGCGAGACTTTGAATCTTCTAATCCGAAGCCCAAAGGACAAAACCAAGGCGGGGTGACCCAAGACAACCCATCAAAGCCGCAAGAAAAAAACAACACCACAAAGCCGAAGAAGGACACAGGAAAGTGGTGTGAATTCCACAAGAGTCCCACTCATAACACAAGTGAGTGTCGGACTAAGCAGTCACTGGTGGCCGAGTTGAAGGCTTCCAAATCAGATACATGTTCCGACCCTGAGCCAAAACCCGACAAGCAGAATGGAAAAGGGAAGCAGATCATTGATGCGGATCCCAGCGCCACTGTTGCCACTACCAAGATCCAGAAGAATGAGCCCGAAGAGCCAGAGGAGGGGGAACGTATTTTCCACTCACAGATGTGGGTGAAGGGTACGCCACTGCAATTCATTGTCGACAGTGGCAGCCAAAATAACCTTATTTCAGCAGAGTTCGTGAAGCGATTGGGCCTACCAACTACACCACACCCGCAGCCTTACAGTGTCGGGTGGATTCATGAAGGACGAGATCTCAAAGTTCGCGAGCAGTGCCGCCTTCCCTACAGCGTCAAACCATTCACAGACGAGGTACTGTGTGATGTTACACCTCTGGATGTTTGTGATGTACTATTAGGCCAGCCATACTTGTGGAGGCGACATGTTTTGTATGAGTCAAGGCCTCGTGTTGTCATTATTTCTTTGGATAATTCATTATACAGGATACTGGAGGTAGCCCCACCTACCGCCGCCTCCTTGATCATTGCTAAGAAAGGCAACAAGCTCATATCACAGACTAGGAAATTTATTTCCTGTCTGGTTCACCCCCAAAGTAAGGGGAAGATCGTTGCTACATCCATGATCCCCGCAAAGGGTTCCTCCACGCAGAAGCAACAACAAAGGGATATGGTCATGACAGAACACAGGAACAACTTCTCCTCATGCATAGGGGTACCACACAAGTTTCAGGTGGGCAACAAAGTCTGGTTGCATTGACAGAAAGACCGCCTTACCAGAAGCCATCAGAAGCTCAGACCACTCTGACATGGTCCTTACACCAGTACCAAGGCTACGGGAAACAATGCTTTGGCACACATCATTCCTCCATTCCTTCGCCTACCCAAGTTGTTCAATGTGGACCGTCTCGACCATGCTCCCACCATTACTGGACACATCAAAGATTGCAGGACACAGTTCAGTAAGGAGGAACTCAACGCAATGGGACCCATTGCTTCTAAGTGGGGAGAATGATCCAGTGGGTATTGTGGCCACCCTCAATTCCACCATGGATTCCCCTCTGTTAGTGCTTCTTTCAGTTCTTTCAGTTTCCTTAATTATAGCACAGTTTACTATTTTTAGCAGTTTTTTGGGTCCTAAACTTTCGGAGCCGTTTTGAGGCCCTAAACGACGTTTTTTGGGAAATCTACCGCCAACGAGTTTTCTAACTAAAAATCATCTTTTCCTTCGTAGTCCTCGGAGAGATCTTTCCAATGGGCTATCATGCACGTCAAACGGAGATAAGAAGACCAATTTGCGACCCCGGGAAGTTGATGTACCAACTTACCCAAAAACGAGGCCCACAATTTGGCGTTTCATCTTCCAGGGTTAGGTTTTGGAATGTGAATGGTTTTTCCATTGTTTCCCAACAATAAATAGGCCTTCGAGCCTCATTGTAACACAGTTCAGAGGCATGTAGCCACACATCTCTTCTCAGAGATAAGCTACCATCGCCCTAGCTGGTTTATTTCTATTTCCGGTTGTAAGCATATTTCAGTATTTTCCATTAATGAAATGAAGTATTATTTCTGCTGTATCTGTGTGTATATGGTTATCTCTGTATTTTATTGCGTTCCTATTTAAATCTGGATCATGCTCTTTACTTTCTGCAATTAGAATAGGTTTATTTCCTTGCACTTTCTTTCTTGCAATAGGTTGAGGTTTCCATTTTGAGCATTTCATTTTCTGCAATTAGTTTAGGATTTGACTTCAGTACATGCACTCAATTATATCATGACAGAAAAGGAAGGATACATTGTATGCTACACATATAGTGGAGATACATCTTATGTTTGTATGAAACCCGAGTTGATAATTAAATTTGGTAGCCTTGGGAGTTGCAACATTCTTGATGCAATACCAAGGCTCATCATATGATGCTATGGATTGGAAATGTATCATAAAAAAATGAAAAATAGGATGTTGCTTTGGGCTCATAAAAGATTATCATCAGGTGGGAAAATGGTCCTCACATAATCCATGCTCCATAACATATTGATATACTAGATGCATTTATATACCCTACCTAGTTGGATTATAAAAAATATCAAATCTATCATAGTTGTCTTCATTTGGTTTGGGTTCAGAGGAGTTAAAAACTTCACTTAGCCAGTCTGGATGATATCTATTCTCTTAAGGAATTCGTTGGATGGGGGATCAAAGATAATAAGATATTTGGGTGGGCTCTCACCATAAAGAGCTTATGACATGTTGTGACTAGTACAGGTATTTGGAAAGAAATTATTAAAGAGAAATATATGAGTGGCAAGAATCTTCTGGATTTCTATAGATCGGCCATAATATTTCAGAAATTCTTCCTATATTTGGAACAACTCCATGAAGCTAACGAAGGGGTTACATGATAACATCTCTTAGCATATTGGCAGTGGAGGTCGTGTTCTTGGTCGAATAGATGCCATTCATGACTTTTGGGGTTCACATATTCTTTTGATAGGTACCATCAAATTCCTCCATGATAAAGGCATATTTTTTCTATCCCATATTTGTGCATCCTATGACACACTTCATATTTTCCCTATCTAGAAGAATGTGGTTGCTCTAGACATTTCGAGGAAGATGGCAAAAAATTGGTAGGATTACACTAACAAAATTCAATCTGTTGGAATTTCTCTTAGCGAAAAGGTTGATACCCTCTGATCGAATGGTACTCTTTTTCATGGTCACCTTATGGTTGCGGCTATATATAGACATATCCTTTTATCTATGTGGGGGAATATGTATATCTGTTGGTTCTATAAAGTCTATAAGTAGTGCAATCCTACAAAGATAAAAAAAATAAAAATTGACTACCTCGTATGGAGGAATAAGATCCTCGGTTGGGAAAATTTATGGGAGAAGGGATTTGTTGGGTCAGGGAGATTCCCTATGTGTAAACTAGAATCAGAAAGAACAATGCATCTACTCTTTTAATGCCCTTGTGCTAACACCATTTCAGCATGATTTTTTTTTACTTTGAAGATACTCGCAAGATGGGACTTTCCAGATATGGAATCTTGCTGCATCTGGTGGATGATACACTATCTAGCTTATCAGACTACTCCATTCTACATCACGTGGGGAATGTGGACTAGCAAAAATCACTAGATTTTTTAGGATCGCCCCCTTAAGATGGACTACATAATTGAACCCATTTGTGCCATGCTTTATGAATATGAATGCTTGTTAGCCGAGAATTTTCCTCGCAGATCTGTTCAAGATGCCCCTATATTCTCTTTTCCATAGGTGTTTTTGACAAGGCTGAATAAGGAGATCGGTGTGGATGCAGGGTGGTTATCTTGATGATGCCATCCTACAAATTTCACTTTCATTGGAACAATGGTCGGGGGTCAAATAAACGGGCTAAAATTATCGTAGTTTGGAGCCCTTTATACTATTCAAAGAAGCTTGGTATAGAATCCTTCAACATTTTGGGTACTCCTAAGTGGTCATTGAATGGCTTAATAGACAATCCTCCTTCAATCTACCTTTACTTCAATTGGATGCATAGGATTGACCAATTTATTTCTATGTTTTGCCACACCATCTATGCCCATGTGTATAGGGAGTTTAACTCAAAGGCTGATGCTCTTTTAAAACAGGGTATAACTGATCCACAAGGGAGCATTTTCTTCTCTTTCATGCATCCGGGCACTCGACAAACCACTGGTTCTTTCTTGTTGGTTTATTTTGTGTTCAACTCTCATACTTTAGCTATATTGTGGGTTTGGTGTGATTTTTTGTTCCCTTCCTGGATGTTGTCTTTTGAACAATTTCCTTTTTCCCAACTACTATCAACTTTATCTTTTTGCAACCCTCGCTAGCTTCAAATGGATTGTTCATATGTTATTTTTGTAATGTCTCCTTTGAATATATATTTTTTTATTTCCATTTCTAGTTTGATCAATGGTTAACTTTTTTATGATGGAATATACGAGTACATGTAATGGTTTTTTGTAATAAAAATGCTTTTGTTCTTTCTTTCACTGAAAAAAAAGAAATAGATATAATTGTCATATGGTATTGTTGAAGTGCAAATTCAAATCAAAGTTGTGTGTGTGTGTGTGTGTGTGTGTGTGTGTGTGTGTGTGTGAAATTTAAATTTAGTTAACATCTATATTAAGTTAAAAGCATGAAGATGTTGTACAATTTTAATTATTTTTGAAATACCATGGGTAGATATTATCACAATTTTTTCTTAGAGAAGAAATTTTTTATGTCTATTTTATAGAAGTAGAATTTTGATATTTGAAAATTTTCAATTCAATATTGAAATTGGTATAATTTCAAATACTTTATTTTTTATTATTTATATATAGTAAGAGAATGTCTTTAAAATTTTTATTATTTAAAATTAAATAAATATCTTAATTTTTAAAATTATATAATTTTCACAATTAAAATAAAAAATATTGTAAAAGTAAATTTATTCTTTTTATATATTTCATACTCAATTTTAATAAATAAATGGTTGAGGGAGAAAAGGTTGGACTACCTCCCTTCTTACAAAAGATTGGTGTATCTAATATGAATATTCATAACAATTACGTTGAAATTTAATATATTCACTTATTCCACATTTACATCTAACATTGTAGATGAACTCGGGGAATGAAAGCTAACTCAATGTTGACATACAAGTCGTCTTTGCATGAACCATGAGACAGATGATGGAGAGCACTAGCCCAAGAAACCACATACCATTTGACACTGAGGAAACTACAAACAAACATGAATTGTTTGTATCATTGTGGGAGGCCTTTTCATGTGGACATGGAATATTAAATGTTTAATTAAATATGGTTAACTTTTGTTAATTATGAATAATCATTGTCAACTTTCATAATTTTTTTCATTCAAAACTATGGTCAACTCTCATTAATCATGGTTAATTCTTGTTAATCATGCTAAACTATTTTTAACCATAATCAACCATTGCCTATGACAATTAACCACAGCCAATTCTCACCAACTATATTCAACCATAACCAACTTTTATTAACAATAATTTAGTCATAGTCTACTAATCATCAATGATGCCATTAAATAACACAACCACATAAATAAAGTGGTGATACATAATCGATACCATTCATTTTAAAAGGTGAAAAATGATGCTAGTAAAATTATCTCAACCACTTTATTATTTGATCGTCATAATAATTATATAAATAAAATAGAAATTACTTACAATGTTTATAAATGTAACACTTAAAATTATTTCAACCCTGAGGGTTAGCTTAATTGTTGAAATGTTTATTGGTGTCCTAGTATTCTTTACTAGTGAAAGAGATTGTTAACATTTTACAATACTGATTCACCCCTCTTAATATTATCCTAATTTCTAACACTAGCATAGGTGGGGGGCTCACTTCAAATGTGTTTAAAAACTTCTATGAAGAAAATGTCATAAGAAGATTATTCATTATTGCTAGCACCCCACAAGAAAATGGTGTAGTTGAAAGACAATATATATTAGTGCGGAAATTGGAAAGGGAAATGAGGTAAATTTTCCAAAAAAATTTGCACCAAACTTGTTCATACAAAATTTTGTAACTTAAATAAAGCTAACCTTATATCAAATAGTGACAAGACTCCATATGTGATGTAGTATGGAAAAATAGCCACAATAAAACATTTTAGAGTCTTCGGTAACAAGTGCTACATCTAGAGCAACAATGACAATATGGGAATGTTAGATGTAAGGGTTTATGAAGGAATATTATTAACATATTCTAATAAGAGAAAGGTCTATAGATGTTACAACAAAAGGCTATGCAAAATAATTAACTACATTGATGCAAATGTAGAGATGAGTTACCACTCAAAAGTTAGTAGTCGAGATCTATCGGTCTACCATATTAAACCAGAAGTGAAGATGAACCAAAATAACTTGAAGAATTAGGGTAAGAGGAAGAAGAGTCAGAATGTTCTAGCCCAAAAAATCTCTCAAGGTATGTAAAAAAGCATCACCCTATAGATCATATTATTGGTGATAAGGAAGCTAGTGTTCAAACTTGAAGAAGATTAATGAATACCTCCAGTCAAGCACATATTTCTATGTTATCCATGATTGGACCAATTATTTTTTCTTTGTCAAACTAAGATGTGCATTGGATAAAATATATGAATGAGGAACTGGATCAAATTGAGTAAAACTAGGCTTGCGAATTGGTTCCAAGACCAGCAAATAAAAGTGTCATATGCACAAAATGTGTCTTTAGGAACAAATTACATGCGAATGGATGAGATGTAAGAAATAAGGCCAGATTGGTATGGAAATGATATAATACTCAAGTTGAGGGAATAAATTTCGAAGAGATTTTTTCCCCTATAACACGATTAGAGGAACTAAGGATGTTCCTTGCATTTGAATGTCACAAATTTTTTAAAGGATATTAGATGGATGAAAAAAGAACTTTCTTGAATGGTGAGCTTAAAGAAGAGGTTAAAATTGAACAACCTGAAGGTTTTCAGTTGTCAAAATATCATGAGGAAATGTGTAGGCTAAAAGAGACATTGTATGGACTTAAGCAAACACCCACGACATCGTATTCAAGATTAGATAAATACCTACAAAACCAAGGATTCAAAATAAGATCAACTAATAGTAACCCATATATCAAATATGAAAATGATAATCCTTTAGTTATTTTTCTTTATGTTGATGACATCATTTTTGGTAGTGATGCAAATTTACTCAATCAAAAATTTGTTACGCATAAGATTATTGTCACGACAATTGTTAAAAAATTGAAGGTCTATAGCTCTTCTTGCTATCTTCACCCTAAATGTTTCGAGTAAAATGATTTCACTCCATGTATCCCCTCCGCAATGAGATTATTGTCACAACAATTATTAAGAAATTGAAGGTGATGCAAATTTACTCAATCAAAAATTTGTTGTTAACATGCAAAACTTTGAGATACCCATGCTTAGGGAAATATTTTTTTGTATTGGATATTACTTATTCAAACATATGTATATTCATCTCTCAAAGAAAATACCTCAAAAAAATGTTGAAGAAATTTGGGACGGAAGAGTGTTCTCTTGTCAGTACTCCTATGGTCACCAGATGTAAGCTCAGGAAACATGATGATTCATCGAAAGTAAATCAATCAATCTATAGATAAATAAATTGTAGTATTTTGCATCTAACATCCTCACAACTAGGAATTATGCAAGTTGTTGGTGTAGCTGCAAGGTATCAATCAGGCCCCTAACAAAGTCATCTCTTAGTTTCCAAGAGGACTTTTAGATATTTAAGAGCCATAATGGCCTATGGTTATGATATCCAAAGGATCAACTTTTTTCGTTAAATTACACATATAATATTTGAGCTAGAAGTGTAGTTGATAGGAAAAGCACAAGTGGTGGCGCTTTCTTTCTTGAAAGTGTTTAGTGGCATGGTTCAACAAAAATAGAATGTATATTTCATTTTCTACTACTGAAGTCATGTGCATAGTAGTTATATGTTGCACTCATATTTTGTGGATGAAACAAAAATTACGAGACATGAAGGTAATATATGATAGGCCTATTCCAATTATTTGTGATAGTACAAGTGCTACAAGTATATCAAGAATCTTGCTCTTCATTCAAAGACCTAGAATATCCCCATCAAGTACCATTTTCTTAGAGAATAAGTGGTAGATAAGATTGTAAATTTTGAACATATCTCAACAAAGGAAAAATTTGATGATATCTTCACCAGGCCTCTTGTCTGAGAACCATTTGAGTATTTAGGGTAGAAATTGGGAGTGACATCTTACTCTTATCTTCACTAGTTTTCTTCACAAATAAAGAGGGAATTTATTCAATATGCACATTGATAATTTTAATGATTTGAGACAAGAAAATAGATCAAGCTTATGGGGAGGGAGGTTTGGATTAGAAGGAGAAGTAAAATTTCAAGGGGAGGGTTCTCACAACATAACAAGAAAAAACAATAATGGTGCATGCGACACCAATTAGTCACAACCTTAACAAGGGGAGATTAGATATAGTATAATAACCATGGTGAAAATTCAATGTAATACAAGTTAATAAAGGAAAAATAATAACCATGACTATGGGACATGTATTCCAAGTTGAATGTTGGGAAAAACATCCTAGTGTGGGTGTTCATTTGGTTTATAATCATTAAATGAAAATGGCAAAGGCTTTTGAAAGGCATAAGGCATTAATTAGCATTTAATTTATGAAAATAATGGAAATTAGGAGAAAAGGAAGGCGAAATGTCACAAGTTGCATGTGAGGAGGAAAATTAAGGAAAAATAATGGAAAATGAAGAAAATAAAGGCCTCATTAATGAAAGGTCTTATGAGGATAAATTAGTACCTTTTTTTAGTTTAACCTTTTTGTCAGTTCAGTTTTGGAGCTCTCCCTCTATTCTCTCTCTCACAATATTGGACACTTAGAGTTTTCTTAGAGCACTTCAACATTGGATAAAGGAAGGAAAATAAGGAAAAAGAGGAAGAAAATATCAAGCAAGGAAGAGCAGGATGAAGCAGCTAAAACGGGTCTACTTGGTGGTATCGATTTGCATGTGTGATTTCCTTGCTAGATTTGGCATGCATGGTTATGCATATGTGTTCTTGGTTCTCTTGTTGTCATTGGCATGGGTTTTCCAGGTGTGACAATGTTCTTCAACCTTACCTTTCCATTTCCGGATAGCCATGGTGTGATGGGGTTCTCATGTTTTTGTTGAGATAGATTTCCAGATGGATTCGAAATTGAGTGAGGTGGATCTCTAAAAGGAAGAACAAATGGCCTAGTGATCTATGAATTAAACTGTGGATTTGAGTAAAGCCACTAGCCTAGTAACCCCTGAATCGTACTGTGGGTTGCAGCAAAGCTAGGTATTGTGTCTTGGTGGGCCTAGAAATCCTCAATCGATGAATGGTAGAATATACGATAAAGCCTAGAGGTGGGCGACCTTGATCAAGCCTAAGAATCCTTGGCTATTGAATGGTGGGATATACAGTAAAGCATGGAGGGTGCTGTTTCGATTATGACCTAATTATTCTTGAATTTGACTATGGATTATGCTATAGCCTAGAGACTAGGAGACAAGAAAATTCCTCGCGATGTAGGTGGAGAAATCTGGTGGCATCCATGCTTATTTAGGGCATAGTGATCTGGTGTGGATTGCGGTAAAGCTTTGTTCTATTAATGAGGGTGAGGTGGTTTAGGCTTGGGAAGCCCTGGTTTATTTTTGGTTTTGAGTCCCACATTCATGCTTGGAATATGGCACAGGGGTTATTAGCTAAAGAGAGATTTAGTTCAACCAATCTATGGTCAGGTTAAATGTGGAATTCCCAAACCTGGTTCATTTTTTCATTCATTAAAAGAGTTCCTTTCCTTGGTACTTTATGTGCAAATGTACTGGTTCATATGTGGCATTTATGGATGTTGTATCCTTATTGGTTATGTTGTTTATATCTTGGTTATGAGTATGCTTATGATAGTGATGATGTATATATCTCATCATGTTTTTATTTATAAATGAATGAAAAATGAATATATGACATAATAGATGATAATGCAGCTAATATGATAAGCCATACGTGATTCTTATCGATCCTTAGTTAGGTATGAGACCCTTATGCTTAGATCTATTATTATCACTTATAGAATGCATATTTGTGACATGTTTGAGAAATTCCTATCATGGCTAGTAGGGGCCCAATCAAGTATTTGCATTTGTATCATTTTTTGTATGTTACTTTTCATTTCTGAAAGTTTCATGGAGTTATGGGTAGTGCCCTAAGTCTTAGCTCTGAAAAAGTGGCACAAAATCTGAGGTCATTGGCACAATACTATCTAGAAATGTCCCCAATCACAGGCATACCCTTGTCATGGGAGCGACTAGAGGGTCCTAGTCCCATTCATGCCCTTGTCATGGGAGTGACAGAGGCTCTAGATTAGTAAAATGATAAGTTGTCTTAGGGGTTGATCACCTGGAAGGGTTGGATGGCTCCTGAGGGTTTTGTAGCATGTGTAGAAGGTCATATTGGTTGTGTTTTGTTGGTTCCACCTCCTTAACTATACATGGGGATTTGAATCATATCATAGTAGCCTCTCATCACATTTTTACCCCAACAGATTGATTAACTTGGGTAAATGTGGGAGGAGGATGTTACCGAGTGGCATAAGGGCATAGTTCACCCCTTGGACTGGATGGGCAGTGTATTGATCATGCATACATGTCAGTTGCATATGTGTTACTTATACTTGTGGTCTATGTACTAGTTGTGTATGCATGGTGTTGGTTATGGTTTTAGTCGTGTTACCATGTGTGAGTTGATAGTGTCATTACCGAATGTAATTGTGGTGAAGGTATGTTGGTAATTCATTGGTTATGCATTGGTTCTGCATGTCATTGTTTGTATGTATGGCGTATGCATGTCTACCATACATATGTTGTTATGCATGAATTTTGTCTAACTGGTGTTATGGTTGTGGCATCATGCATAGTAACTGGATAATGGTTGAAATGATGATTATATGTTGACTTGATTATGTTTATATATGTGTGTGTGTATTGTACTAATCTAGTCTGTCTTACAAATGACATATACTCCCAGAATTATACTAAGGTACGTTGGTTTGTTTATGATTTAGTTTAGTTTACATAGTATGCCTTGTAGGAAGAGATCAAGATGTATAGAAATATGGTACATGATGGTTGGAGTGTTGGAAATGTGGTAAGGAGCACCTTAAAAGGGATTTTCCATAGAATCAGGGTGGTAGGCCTTATATCTATACTACACAAGAGGCATAGAGTATTGGGGATGTTGCGAAGAGCATTCCTCGTATCTATGAAACATTGGATAAAAGGAAGGCTGGTCATCAAGAATTTATCATTGAGATGGACAGTAAGTTTTGTGATCAAGTTGTTTCTATTTTGATTGACCCTGGACCTAATATAGTTCTGTTAACCATGAGCATGAAAAATATTAGTTAGTGTAGTTGGCTATAGGTACCAAGAAGAGAGTTCATCATTGGGTAATAGCTTGTGAATTTGAGTTGAATGGTATGCATACATCATCACATGTGAATGTAGTACCATTTATATCATATAGTATGCTTTTGGGTATGTACTGGTTGTATCTTCATAGGACCAAAGCGAACTATTATGAGAAATCAATTGAGTGCTTAGATGAGAATGGAGAACATAGAATCTTGTAGGGTAAGAAAAAAGAAACATTAGTTAGAATGGTGGCAAATATGTAGGAGAACCACAGTCATAGAAAAGGGTGTGTGTTATTTTCTAGGCATATTTCTAGTGACAAAGGTAAGGAGGATGAGGATGCAGAGATATTGAGTAGTTACCCTATCTTACAACAGTTTCAAGATGTGTTCCCAAAAGAGATTTCGGAGTTTCCACCTCAGAGGGAAGTATAGTTTTCTATTGAGTTGGTATTAGGGGAGACACCCACTAAAAGAAAAAAGGACATTAGTGAGGGGCAAAAATGTTACCAAAAACTCATTGGTGATGGTCAAAAGAGCCTTCGTCACCCAAAACTGAACGTCACCAAAGGTGGCATCACCAAAAGTATAGGTGTTTTAGTGGCATTCAAAGTCCATCACCAATAATTATTTATAATTATGGATACAAACTGTCACCATTTCATATGAGAAATGGTGACGAACCATAACCTTTGTCACCAAAAAATGAACGTCACCAAAGGTGGCATCACCAAAAGTATAGGTGTTGTAGTGACATTCAAAGTCCGTCACCAATAATGATTTATAATGATGGATAGAGACCATCACCATTTCATATGAGCAATGGTGATGGACCATCGCCTCCATCACTAAAAACTAAATGTCACCAAAGGTGGTGTCACCAAAAGTATAGGTGTTATGGTGACATTCAAGGTCCATCACGAATATTGATTATAATGACGGAAAGTGACCGTCACCATTACATATGAACAATTTTTTTTTTATTGTGATGGATATTTCATGGCTATCACTATTGGTGCATATATATGGTGATTTTCGTTGACCGTCACCAAAAGCCGCATTACCAGAAGTATAGGTGTTGTGGTGACATTCAAGGTCTGTCATGAATAATGACTATAATGATAGACAACAACCATCACCATTTCATATCAACAAGTATTTATGGTTACGGACCTTTGAGGGTCCTCACTATCGATGCGTATATATGGTGGCATTCTTTGACTATCACCATTTCATATTTTGGTGAGGGTCAAAAAATGTCACCAAAACTCATTGGTGATGGTCAAAAGATGCTCTGTCACCAAAAATTGATCATCACCATTCCATATGGATGTCAGGGCACAATGGAATCAAACCACCAACCTCTTTCTTGTAAAGTAGGTGCTCTTCCATTGAGCTAGCACCCTTTAAAGAATTAGAATTTCAAAAATTAGACCTTGAAACTTTATAAATTGTAAATTCTACAACTTTCAATAAATTAAAGTCTTAGAAATATTTTAATAAACAAGCAAAGCAACATTGAAGCTGCAGGTCCCTACCTAATGGTTATGGAAGTTATGAAAAGTGGGTGGAGGGAAAAATAATTATGTATAAGACAATCAATATGTTCAGTTGAATACTCAATTAGAAGTGAAACTCTGAAGACATTTATAATCTATAAATGACCCATAACTAGAAAATGCACCAAATATTGCAAAGGAAATTTCATAAGTGGATAACATATGGAAGAAGAACATTGATGAAGACAGATGCAATATTTTACAGGTTGAGCTAAAGAAAAATCTCAATTTTGTTTTTGTTTGGTGTTTAGATATTTGAATGATATCTAAACTTCTGTGCAAATGTAACACGAATCTCCGAAAACCAACATATGATAATAAAAAATTAGATAATATATATATATATATATATATATATATATATATATATAATATATATATATATATATATATATCCCCTTTACCATAAACCAACATGCAATTTGGAATTTCATAAGTCCGCACTCAAAACATGACAACAACCAACAAATAAAATAAATTGACTTGGACATAAAGCAATAGCTTCACCTTCATTCTTGAGCTGCTTCTATTTATTTGAATTTTACTCGTGACATTATTTATCTGAAAATGAATCAAAATCATCATTAATATTAAATTCATCCAACACGGACTTTGGATATCCCACTGACATCAGTGTTTTTGTTGCCATGCTTGAAAACCATGGAGTTTCTTGTCGATAGTAGAATACGATGTGTGCTTGCTACTCAAGAACACATTCCTTATTAACCATTGTTACTTGACAAAAACCAAAGGGAAAACACAATATCAGCGTACACGAAATCCCCTACCGAAATATAATCATAACTTCGAAAAGAAGTCTAAAATATGTTCTTAATTAATAAACTCTCTATTTGGAAATATTGTTTCTTTATATTTAAAGAAGACTATGTTGTAAAACACTTTTTTCTATTTATCCAGGAAATTATATCATAGCATATGTCACACAGTAGCAATCTATAGTGCCTAAACTAAAAAGACAAATTTTCTCAAGAAAATAGATTTTAAAAAGAGCTTTGAAAACTATAAGTTTGTCATCATGCAAGTTGTGCAGGCTATGCAAGTAGCCATTCTTTCAGAATGGTTGATGTTTCAACCCTAACAATTATTGTCACAACCACAATAAGCTAATCAATATAGCATCTAATTATGTATTCTAGTGTGTACGATTATAGCCACAACAAGGTAAAAATACCAACACTTGAAAGGATATGTCAAATACTTAAGAAGTTTTTAGTTTATATATAAATAGAAGGGTATAAAATCATGTTTAACAACAGAAACAGATTAATAATATGGGAGCTACTGTAGTCAAAGTAGTGAGACTTTTGTAAAGGTAATTTAATTTGCACGGCTAAAAAAGGATGTCTACCTGTAACAACACAAAACCAGCTGCATCCCGAAAAAGAATGTAGGAGCTCTAGTCTGTCCAATCAACATATCTAGAAAGAGCATCTGCTCCAATAACCCAAACAATTTTAAATCCACCACCTCTCATTGTTCCAAGAATAATAACCACATGTAAATGAATTATACAAACAAAAGGATTTATAAGCAATCAGAATAGACACAGAAACTCACCTTATAGGAAACATGTAGTTGTTACAAGACCCAACACAAAGCCATTACAAGAAGCTGTAATGTTGAAAGGCAAGGATTTATCCAACCCACCTCACTTTGCACCTGATATCAAAATTGCATTTTTTTTCTAATATAGAATCATGAGTATGAATAATTAATGCAAATATTTACAGAAAAATATCTAAAATCTACACATGGTAAACTGCATTTCCTAAAATTATACAAACTGACGCAAAAATATCAATGTAATATGGTTAAGGGGAAAAGGGTTATGTCCTAAAGATATAGGTTGTCAACATGCAAAAACTTAATCCTAACAATAACATGAAATCCAAAAAAATTGGAACTTTTGAGAGCTAAAAACAAAATATTTTATAGACCCTTGGTTGTATCCCATTTAAAAACTATAACAATTATATATTTCCATAAAATAAACACATGCGCAATCATTAATATCTATTAATTTTCATTTGGATATCATGAGGCAATCCACTTTGTGGTGGCTACCACATGCAATTTTCATTCAAACCCAATAGGAATGTAGTTGGAGAAAGATGTTCTATACAAACATAATTATCGATATAGATGGAATAATTTGTGGTACCATTTTATTACTTATGTGAGAAGAAAATACTACTAACGGAGAACTGGCATTTTTTTAAAAACATAATACACACATGCACACAGGAACAAGTTTTGAAGACACCAAATCATGCAAGTGATTACAAAATGTATCCCAATGAGAAACTCTTACAATGAAGTTCTTTGATTAATTCTGCATAAATACATTTGAAATTGGTTGCTACCTTGCATAGGTAACAAATGTAGCCTCAGCCACAAGGCCCACAACCTTGAAGGAAGCTCATTTGTTGAAAATTCAAAACATTAAACCCAACTATTGGCTGAAGTTTGGTTTACTGACCATAGGACATGTGGGTTAGAGGACCATCAAATTCTACTGAATGATTAAAACAGAATCTTCTTAACTGTGATATTTCATATGTTGTGTTAGTTTGTCTAGTTAGTCATATGAAAAATATGCTCACTTTCTCATCTTGGTTATGGTCTGCTTCCAGTTTGCTTGTGTTCTAACCTCCATCTAGTATCAATTGTTTCAACCGTTTGTGTTTTTTTGTATTTATGCAATATGCAAAGAGGTTTTCAATACCTTTGCAGATCAAATAGGGCATGTCTAGATCACCATATATAAAATTCTATAAATTTTATAGAATTTTATATATGGTGATATAGACATGCCCTATTTGATCTGTAAAGGTATTGAAAACCTCTTTGGATATGTTGGCAAGTGGCATCTCTTAGCTATGAGGGTTTCAATGTCCAAGAAAAAATTGAAATTTAAAAAAGGGAACAAAAAAGTCTCCTTAGGGAATGAAAAAACAATTACAAGCTTCTTTTCTATATGTCTTATACGTTATTTCCTTAATGATTTTTTGATCAGATTTTGAACTGCTGTGAGACTCAACTCAAACAAATTCATGAATAGGTGGCTAAATGGTAAATACAGGTATGCTCCAAAAGGATAGAGGATATTGATAGTGATGTTGTTATAAAAAAGTATCTTCAGTTACTAAGAAGCAAGCTAATAAAATAAGGAAAATAGGGATGCTTAGCATGTGCAAAATAAGGATGCTTTGCATATATTTTGACAAGGCACTATAAACTAATTGCAAGGAATAACACACTAAAATATGATAGAATGATCATATTTGACTCATAGATTTTCAAACAAGAGGCACAAGTTCATTCAAAAAGTGGAAGTATTTTCATGAGGCAATACAAACTATTTGTGAGAATCAACAGACTAAAGTAGGATAATAATCATATGCTTTAAGTTAGAAATTTTCACAACATGTACAGATTCCTTCGCATGCAGCAAAAGAATTTTGATAAGAAAAATTATATACAATACCTACCCTATATAACAAAAATTATATACAAGAATGTCCCTGAAATTTTCTAGGAATGTCTCCGGTATGGCCAGCAAGTACCTTCGTCGCCAATGAAATCCATCGCACAAAGGGACATTTCCTTACTCCCCAAAGAACCAGAACAATGGGTATGATATTTTATTTTTATTTTTTTGGGAGGACGCAAGAATAGAAAAGGATAATGTCAATCATTTTATCAACTTGTAGTTAACATCTTTAGATCCATGTTCAAGTTAGTGTTACTTAATTTTGAAAATGGACAATCCAAACTAGAAGCAACTAGTTCTAGTATTGCTTTGACAATCTCTAGTCGAAACCCACCCATGAAACTAGAATTGATCAATTTTTCCCGAAACTTCTAAATAACAATGTTAGTGAAGTGACCAAAATCGTAGCACATAAGGGTAGAATATACATTGAGAACAAACCTTGAACATGATGATAGATCAAACCTTCTCAAACCTTGACATTCTAAAAAACATTAAGTAAAATGATTGGCCTCCAGTTTCTCACCACATCCCTTTCTATTCCTCTAAGAATAAGCTTGATCAAATCTGCATTTACCTGCTCCCCCATGTGCCTATTTCCAATGGTTTTCAACACACCCCAAGGAAACACTTACATGAATTCAAGACACATTTATAGCCATTGAAATGGTATTTATAACAAAACAACCCAATATCAAAGCGATTCCCTATAGTAGGAACTAACATTAACAAGTTAATAAATAAATGAACGCAAAACTTCACATTTAACTTCAATGTCACTACAATTCATTTTTAGGTTAGGCAGATTCTTCTCTTTTAATCAATGCAACAAAGGTAATGAGTTTAAACTTTAAAGGCATCCCCTTATATCAAATTATACACAAAAATTGTCACAACAAAGCCCAAATGTTGGCTACAAAGATCATCTCAAAACAAAAAACACAACAACACGAGGAGTTTTGATATCAACAAAATTGTAAATTGTATAAGTTGAAAATCTAACACCTCTGAGTTGAGATTAGCCTAGACAAATGCAATTTCTCACCAAGCTAATCAATACATGATAAAATGAATTTTTTACCACTCAATGATGCATCTAAACTCCATGTTAACTACTATAACATCAATAAAATATGATACTATCATGATATAGATTCTATAACTAATAAATTCCCATAAAAATGCTAACAATATAGCATAATATCTCTACTCCATGTAGCTCCTATATTATGGAAAACATTAACTCAAACAATTTGAACCAAGAAAAAACATGGGAAAACAAAGAAATATGGAGTACAAATATATTATAGTGTCATAAAAAAGCTAACGATAATTATTCAGCTATAGATTGAATAAATATCATATGATACTTACTTAGGAGCACCACTAAAAAGATCATCTGGAGTAGACGTACACATTAAAACCAAGTCAACATCCTCTCGCTTGACTCTTTCCATTTCAAGGGCTCTTCTAGATGACTCTACAACTAAACCAATTAGTGTTTCATCACTTGAAAAACAAAGTGAGCTTAATGACATTTTATTCCATGTAAGTGAGGAGGTTTTGGTAGGCCTTCTTTTAGTATCCACAAAAAATTATCAATTCTAGACTTTCCTTCATCTATTCCTTCCTTTGAGTACAATTATTCAATCCCCATTCTTACACAGTAAGGCTTATTTCTATCCATATGTAAGACTTCCTAATTAAGTGTTCCTTGTAATGATGCTCCATTATTCTTCATTAAATATAAGATCTAGTACTACTCGGAGTCTCAATATATAGGGAAAATATGCTTTCAACTTACAAAACTTTAAATGGTCATTCTAGTTAAAATACATTCAACAACTTTGTAGTATTTGTTGTTTATAAGGCCTTTGGGATTTCACATACAATAACAAGCCATGTTGGCTAGGGATAAGCTTTCTTAATAGCCTATTAGTGCTACATCCACTCATGTTCCTAACATCAACATCAAAGTTGAGGTGCCTCGTTTGATTAATCCACAAAAACTAAAATGATTTGGTTTCCTGGTGATAATGTGTTTGTAACAACACTTTCCCAATAACTATAAAACATGAATATAGAATTTTGGTAGCTACCTCACATAGAACTTGCTAACAATTTGGAATTCCAACATCTCTATCCACTTTCTTAATCGAAAAAATAGGATTTTCTAGCAAGCAATAACAAAAATGCATATTTACATAAAATCTTTGGAGGCTTTCTAGCATTAGCTGCAAAATTAATCATCAACAAATATTTTACAATAGCTCTAGTTATCATCAAATAAGTAAATGACGCTTGGAGTGTTACTATTGTGATCCATAGAATTAGAATTTGGTTGTGTTGTATCTAGGAGTGAAGGTGTCACTTAAAATTTTGCGGCACAATAAGTTGCTTCTGTTATGAAAAAAATATGATTATATGCATTATTTCCATAGTCAGACGATCCTCCAACATCACCATTATTTTCAAACAAAACACTTTCCCATTTGGCCTGTTGCATGTCTGTGCTAATGAAAGTTTCTACAAGACTACTACTACCATTTTGTTGCAAATTAGAAGATGTAATATGGGGCATGCCTAATGTTTTTCTAGGCATGCCACCAATGGGAATGGAAATGGAGATTGTAAATTTACCACTGCAATCTTAGTATCACCTTCTGTGCCTACTTCCATGGCACCACTGTCACTAACCATAGTCAATTTTTTACACAGAGCATTTTCCAAAGAAAATCAATTGCACAAAAGGGAACTTAACAGGCTTTGGTGTAATGCATTACATCCCAAAATAAATGATCCAGAATTTAAGCTTTTGTTTAGGAGAACTACAAAAGTGAACAATATCATCATGTCATACTCTTTGAGAGGTGAGAGATTTCATATTGTGAAACATCTAATTTGATATTATTTCTCCAATATTCCTTAGCTTACAGTCTTGTTTCAATCACAACCCCACTTACAACAATTAACCCTTCACATTCCAAATGTTTCTACTTGATACATGAAGGATGGAAATATTGTGGGGTGAGGAATTTCCTTATGATGTTTGTCAAAATTGAGTATTTTGCAACATTGAGCATTAATTAAACCTTTGTGCAGGGACCTGTGAACCTAGAGACAAATGGAAAACCAAATGTTGTTCCAATGAGGATTAGTGAGTGAAGAAATTATTATGCCTTTCTTATGTTGTAGTTAATATTACAAGTCGAGTTAGCCATGAATAATTGAATTTCTTTTGCCAAAGGTTCTCCATAAATGGTGCACATGGAATAGATCCAAACCAAGACCTAGTGCGCTAAAAGTGTGCTTTCTCCCAAATAAGTGGCCATGTATGTAATAAATGTGTAAAATTCCACCTTGGACATCAATGTTAGAAGTAATAGACTAGAAATACAAATAACTTGTTGTTCCTCCATATAAGAAATGACTCTAGCAAATTGATTGTATTATTTGTGATGAATGGATCTCAAATTTAAAAGAGATCCAATAATTTGTTAAGTTGTTGTTGCAAATTCTGCTACAAACACTTTGGAAAACCATACCAATTAGCATGACTAGCCATGCATAACCTTGAATTTGCACTATTATGCTTATCATGTCATCCACGTATTTCAGATATCAAACCACTATGCCACTTGTCATCTTACCATGAATTCTAAGGGTATGCTAAAGTTTTTTTCGAAAACAACTTATGGGGGTTGAGTCCAACATTTGGCTACCAGATAACCCTATAAATTCGAACTTGGTACACATGGTTTGCTGCCTACAAGAATTTATCAAATTGAACAATGAAATGGTAGAAGACTACTATGTATTTCATAGAACATGATGCCCTTGCTAATGTGTAAGGGCTCAAACTCCAGTAAACAACTATTTATGGGCTCTAAGAGAATCAAACAGCCCAAATCCTTGATAAATTATTAGAGTCACCAATTTATTAGATGGTTCTAGTTCAGTCTAATCCTTTACCAGTTTCAATACCAATACCAACTTCTAAAACATTGTTTGTTTGTCTTGATTAGTACATTTCTTGTGCAGTTCCTTGAAGCCCATCAAATATTGCATAGCACATATTTGCTTAAATCTCATGGATCTTCTAAGCATTATATATTTTTGCTAAAATTAAACTAACATAAATGCATAGATTCGTATATAGATAGGCATTCTGAACGAAAAATATTTGAAAGGAATCCACATTATCGTTACGTTGACTCTAGGGTGTTGTATTTTAAAAATTTGGCAAGGTCTTGAAAGCTTCGTTGTTGGCTGAATGATATTTTCTGTCTTTAAATTTGGATATTTGTTTGTTTCTCATATTGTTGAAACATTAAAGAATAGTCATGTGAATATATCCACACAAGATAATGTTGTAAACAACACTCCAAACCTTATGCCATAAAAGATAGTGGAATTCATGCCATTAGGCTCCTTCTTTCCTTTCCAGAATCCATTGGAGACAAAGGAATAAATCTCAAGCAGGACCTGCATATAAATGATGTTTGATTAGAGGGATTCCACCCAATACCATGCATCATAAAATGGTGAAATCCCAAGGATGATACTCAACAAATATTTTCATATAAATGATGTTTGATTAGATAGATTCCATAAATTAGCATGCATTAGACAATGGTGAAATCCTAAGGTTTTTGTAAGAATTACACCCCATATTCAAGGTTTGCATGTATAGAATAAGAAGATCACTAATTATTCAGGTTGAGTGATCCAAAATAGTTTTTTGGTAAATTCAAAGTGTCTAGGAAGATTGAAGCCTCTTTCGACTAAGGTTTAATGCTATTGCACTAAACCCATGATACCACAGGCTTGACTCATAAAGCTCTAGTAGAGAAGAGATGTGGAAGGGTAGTCAACAAAATCATCAGTAGCACACTCCACCTTGTACATCTCCCGAGAATCATAGTTACCTAGTTTGTGTTCATGTTTGAACATCAAATTAAAAAAAAATCACCCCATACAAAAATTGAATAAAATTCACCATTAAATTCAAATATATCTATATAAAAAACTTACATATAATTTTTTCAATATAACATATATCAAATAATAAATATATTAAATTTAACATTTATAAAACATGATACATATAACTTAATAATTGAAAAGAAAATATTGACAACCTTTATTTATTATAGATTCAAAGATATGTTTAGGCCAAAGAATTTACGTATATAAATTCACTAAAGATAAGAATGCAAGAAGATTTTATTCAAAGAACTGGAACCAAATGAAAAAAGGTGAGTCTCAATTTATAGCACAAGGTTTCAATAAGTGTCACAAATACAATGCAGTTCATAATCTTGGAAAACTGGAGGAGCAGGTTAATGGACAAAAAGTTGCTACCAACAACAAGCATATAGAAAAGGACGTGTCTCACATCATCCCCAATGCAGAGTTTTCAAGAAAAAAGAAGAAGAACCCCTCTTTGACCATAGATCTATAATAGCATTCCAAAGAAATGATAACCTATCACATGGAATCAACCTCAAACAAGAACCCCCTATTGAAGGGTATCAAAGGAAAGCTACAACAATTCAGTGATTAATACTACTTATTGAAAACCCTCCAAGGTTTAGAGCTTGCTCCAAAAGCTAGGGATGAGAGACAAAGGGAAGACCATGAGGCTAGAGAAGACATCCACCATCCCATTTCCTTGAAGTGAATGAATAACATGAAGAATCTTAGGTTCGCCTCTCTATGAGGGTTTAGTTTATATATTTTATTTGTATTTTTCTAATAACATAGGATTTAGTGGATAGTAGCTAAGCTATATACAACACTGGCATGTCTTGCTTCTATTATATTTAGTGGACAAAAACCCAACTATACTTAGTATTATTTTCTTTTTAGTATATTATGAGACAATGGACAAGGGCCCAACACTATTGTTCTACAACTTAGTCTGACTTGGCTCGATGGGCCATTTTGGTACAAAAATAAGACCTACTCAGCTAAGTAGATGCATGATGACCCCATACAAAATCTAAGAAAAAATTCACTACTTAATTAAAAAAATAAAAAAAAAACAAAGCATTAAACTGATCAAATTTGTATAAAGAGATATCCCACCCCTCTATTTGTCTCACACCTTTCTCATAGAGTATTTGTGATAATTTCAAGTTTTGGAGCAAAGCTAAAATCTTGAAGAGAAATGTGACGCTTAAGCTTGGTGCTAGTTTGGCATTTGTTTGAGGTTGTTTGCAATGTATCTAAGTAGCTTAATGAAGAGGATATAATGTATCTTGAAGATTGGAGGAGTTGTGGACCAAATTTTTGTGCTCACTAACCATTATTTTCATTTCCAAGCATGTTTTCCCTCTCCTTAGTTTCCAAATGTTTATGCTCTGAAATATGTCCCTATTTTTAATCTTCTTCTATTCAAAATTCAAATGTGTGCCTCTTTAAATTACAAATACAAATCATCTAAAATCTATCCCTGTTTTGAATCTGAATCAGAATTTTTAATTTGCACAGGTCTAGAATTATGCTACTTGGATTTCAGAAATCTAACGTTCTTTTTCAAACCGTAGATTGGAATTTTACCATGGTTTACACCCTTAGAGTCAAATATCCTACATGGATCCATCCTAGTCTGGATGATGTGAAAAGTTATTGCAAATACTACAAGAAATGCATTAAGAAGGGCAAGGGGAGTGGGAATTCATAGATTTAACAAACACTTGGATAGTATAAGAGTCCAGGTTTCCCATGCATGGCCCTATTAGAGGAGATTGGACATATTATATTTGAATTGAAAAATGAACTTGCAAAATTTGAAGAAGACGAGGCTAGGCCAAAAGGAGATGGTTGTAGCATGTTTTTCAGACTCTAAATCTTATGGAGGCCATTTAGAGTCTCATTGTTGCTAATATATATTAGACTCGGTACCAAATGTTTTTGATATATTTAGACTTACATGGTATATGTATGTGCCTTGAGCAGAGTTTTTCATATTCTGTTTCAATGGTTTGGAGTCATATATATTTTTTGGAAAATCGAGTCATTGAAATAATATTATTCCAAGTTTGATTTTTCAAACATTGACCAAGACATACACAAACTTTCCAAACTTCATGTATGATATTATTCAAGCCAATTGACTTTATAGATTATATAGTAGTTTCAATGTGAGGGTTTCTCAACTAAATTTTCAAATAGCATTTAAATATTTTGACAATTAGTATTTATGAACAAATGACTTCCCATTTGCTTATTAATAAATAGGAAGAAACCAATGCACCATAATTAGGAAACTTTTCAAGAGGATGACACACTCAAAACAAATATTTATGTCCTCGTAGTTGCTCTTGTGCCCCCTACACTATCTAGGTAAACCATTCGAACCTGCTAACTGAACTAGAAGGGAAAATGGCATTTGTACCTCCATTGTACTAGTATCTAACTGATTTCAATTTGATTTCATTTCAATTTGTGGAAAAAACTTTGAGGAATAAAGCTTCTCTTCCTCCCCAACCATTGTTGCATGAAAATAAGGCTTAAAATACCATGCATCCTCATCAAAATTGAAATCTCAACTGGAAACCATCTTCCATTTAGATAAAATGTAGACTTTGTAAGCCTTATATGTCTCATTGTATCCCACCAAAGTACCATTCAAACTAGAGGGTTCCAACTTGGTTATTTTCTTTCCAATGATATGAATGTATACAAGACAACCAGAAACAACAAAATGTGATAATTTTGGTTTCTCACTAATGAAATATGTTTCTGGTTTCTTATCCTTCAATATCTAGTGAGGTCACATATTCAAAATGTAGAGTTTTGTACAACATGCTTATGCCCAAAGAGAAATGGGCAGATCTATGTCGTGGATCATTACCTTGGAAGTCTCTATGATGGGACTATTCTTCCTCTCTATAGCCACATTTTGATGTGTTTGGTAAGGCACTTTCAACTGGCTCTTGATATCTATTTCCCTGCAAAAGTGTCAAACTCTTTGGAGGTATATACTCCTCCATTATCTGATCTTAGCACTTTAATATTCTCACTTGTTTGATTTTTCTAGAAAATATTTAAACTCTAACAACTTCCCAATGACCTCATCCCTGGTGTTCATGACATAAAAACGAAGCTTCTAAGAGAAATAAATGAATCATCAATTAATAATATATTATTACCTAATAATGAGACTAAAGTAATGGTTTCACATACATCTGAAATTTTTCCTCCTTTTCAATTTGACTCAGACTTTCTAATTTGCAAAAGTCTAGAGACATGCAAATTAGATTTTATAAATCTAATGTTGCAAACTTTGACAGGATGAACAAGGCCCATGCTCCTTCAAAAGCAACTGCAACCAACATATACAAGCAACAAAATTGGAGGGGCCTTCCAATCAGTCTTCATATTTGAGAATAAAGGTGGTTACATTGTCACTCCTACAACACAGAGCTAAAAAAACAAAGCAACAACCTTCAATAAACTATCATAGGTCTGGAATGGATATTGTACATCTTGTTAGGTTCCTATACCAATAGGAGTCATAATTTTGAATGACCGAGGTTAAGCCTTGTAATATTGTACATAAATTTTCTTTCTGCAAATGTTTTCCATATTATAAAAATTTTAAAAATGTAAAGAGGGTATGTCCTAAAAGAAAAATCAAAGGACAAAAATAATAAGAGAAGGTCAAAAGAAAAGGAAGATATATGAACCCCAAAAAACAAAAAGACCATGAAAGTGTGCAAGTCTAAATGCCACTACTATTTACTTTCATGCATAATAATGATTGTGTGCAACTTGTTATTCATGCCACAATCCATGGTAATCAAACTATTTAATCATGGTTATTTCATGTTTTAAATTTTATGTTTATAGTTAGAGAATAAAATTTGACCAAACAGTGTAATCTTGGCAAATCATTAGATAGTTAGAGTGAATAAAATGAGCTCATCAGTTTAATATGAGCCATTGAATGATATAAGGTTAGAATTAGATAGTTTACTTTGTAAAGAAAAGAAAAAGATTGATAACGGTTTGCTAGCCTAAATGCACCCTAATAAAGTGAAGAAAAAATGGTAGTATTAGTAAGTGGGTAATTAGTAGAAAGTTTGTAGAAATATCATGTGATTACATAAAAAACACTTATGTCATTGTTCCAAGTGCCTCTTTTAAATATGCATAAGTGGTAAACAAAGTAAAGGCAATGGTTGACAATATGATTTAGTTAACATCCCCATCATTCATTTTAACCCCTATGGCACTCACTAACTTCCCTTTCATAATAAAAATATTAATACCTATATTTCTTTAATTCAAAGAGGCTCAGAGCATTTTTCTGACTTCTAGTGGGACCAGACCCTCGACTTGATGACTTAAGAAATAAAGGTGTTAAATTCCCTTGCAATTCATTCATACCCCTCACAAAACCCCTTTCCTAAAGGTTAAACTCTTTTTTTTTGGGAAAACCCCTTGATAAACATATTTTATGCAGAAAACCCATCAAATTACATTTATCCTAAGTACTAAGTATGTGGAAAGCACACAACATTTCATATACCTAAGTGCAATACCCCTTCCGCTCATTTCACCACATATTAACTTTTTAACTTTATTATTTAAATTTCTGAAAAACCCATTGTTTCATATATATTTAACTTTTATATATAAATTAACCCCACCCCTTTGTTTATTTATAAACTATATTACTACCCCATATCCCACAAATATATTGAATCCCACCCTCAGTCCTTAATCCCATATTAAAGCATCTCCGATGAGATTAAGTTCCAAGTTAATCTCATACCATCGGTGATTAGACCCATGGGTCCCTCGAAAACATTTTATATAAATTGTCATGTTGTTTCACCTCCTGATCACCATACATTCTCCCTCCCCTTCATCCAATGGCTTCCATCCATATCAGGCCGACCCGATGTCTGCCCTTTACCTACACGATAAGGTGGTTTTCCTCCCAGCCCCCGAAGCTATGTGTCAAACAATGAATGGGATTGGGCGACCCCTCCCATATACCACCCACAACACAAAAGCAGTGCGATGGCCCTCCAGAACCACCTTTTTGCCATTCTAATAAACCACCCATCCTCCGTTAATATGAAACTTCGCGCCATTTTCAAAAGACCACCCATTAAAGTTTTAAACGTCGAAATCTCATGTTTTCTTACTTTTCGCCAGTATTACAGTGTAAACCTTGAAACCCTCCTACGCCACCCTACTCTTCTATGATGCTATTTTTACTTCCATTCATGCCTAAAGAACTACCCCGAGACCTTTCTCAGGCATCCCATTGCAAATAGAGCCATGGAGCGCCCTTCATGTAAACCATGTTTTCTTAAATATTATTGATCTTTTCATGTTATCCGACTAAGATCAGATCTTGGATAAACAATTCTGATACTAGTCAAAAGAAACTGTTTACTCCAAGACTTAGACCAGAAACCTATTAAAATCATATATACAGAAGAAGAAGACTGATATACAAGAGTAGAAGATGAAGACAGTCACACACAAAACTAAGAAAAAGACAGCTATACAGAGCCTTGACAGTCAAAACAGAAGGACTGGATAGAGTATACAGTTAGAAGGCAAACAGATAAAACATACAGAAACTTGACCAATATCCACTAATAGATGCTGATACACATAAAAACTAAATAATTTACTATTGAAACACACAGTAAAAAGTTAAAATGTACAATAAAAGTAAAAAAAAGTAAAGGATATTGACAGGTCATCAAAGTAAAAGTGTATCAGATGAAAGAGTATCAGTAAAAGTGCATCAAATTGAAAAACCAAAGTGAAGATAGATGAAAACACATAGCATAAATGGTACATTTTCCAGAAATTTCATGTTTAAGTCATAATTTTGTAGAAACTACTATGGCCAATCCACGATGCATTTTGAGAAACTGGAGGAGATTTGTGTTCCTAAAAGGCCAATCTACAAAAATCTATCTCTCTTTTTACACAAGTATTACAAAAATGGAGATAAATGAATATCTTCAGATCCTATTTTTAGGACTGTGAAAAGTCATGTTTTGGACATATTTTTGCAAAGAATATTGTGAACAGCTGTAGCTGAATTTTTGGAAACTGAAAGAAGTGTATCTCAATAACATACTCATCTACAATAACCTCTTTCATGTTTTACATATCTATCTCGGATTGAGATATACAAAGGTATCACTGGACCCTAATTTTGCATAATTTTTGGGGTAGAATGCACAAAGGAAGGAGGCAGTTAGTGACTTGGAATCCTCATCATCAATTAAGAGTTGCTATCATATTTGAATTTCTATTCTTGGTCACCCTCAATCCATAAATATAGTGCCAAATAGATTCAGTAGTTTTGAGTGTCCTTTATTTCAGTTCTATTAATGTAAAATGGTTTGAGATATTTATAAAACCAATCTTGATATTTTTTCAAGATATTTCACTTTAGAATTTGTATAAATACTTCTTCATTTGAAGTATTTTTGGGTGCATTCTTAGACATTTCTATAGACTTCTTGATTGAAATATTGTAAGCCATTGGAGCATTTATTGAGCCAGAAAGTTGGATTGATGAATAGAGACAAGACATTTCACTAGATTCATGTGTTGAGCGAAGTGTAGACAAGTATTCTCTCACATTTTTGTTATCTTCTTTAAAGTATTTCCATTATGTTTATTTCAATTTGAATGCTATAACATGGAATGATATCTCAAGATTTGTTTAATTGCACTTTATTTTAACTGTTAGGCATTTTAATGTTTTCTGCTAATTATCTAAGTTAAGGAATTATTGATTGCTCCTTAGTTTAGGTAGTGTCCCTCTGATCTATAGCGAAGGATTCTTAATTTCCCTTTGCTCATGATTGCCCTTTTTTCCTCATTTTAATCCCGGTTTGAGAATTCTTAAGTGCCCTCTCACCCTGGTTAAGATCACTTCAACCATCCAGACTAAAGACATGTGCTTCACTCTGTTAGCTTTCCCTTCGAAGACTCCCTTTAGTGAGTTAATTCCAAGTTTTGCTGCCCTTCTTTGACTCCATAGCTCAGCGGTCCAGAGACATCAATCTATCGATCTATTTTAAGGATTCCACCATCCAACCTTCAATACAAATAAAAAACCCCCCTTGAACTTTTATAACTAGCCTAATCTTCAAACAAACAAAGCTAAATCATATAGAGAGAGCCCTCTCTGAGTCATAGGTTGGCTAGAGCCTATACTTAAAATATTGGTTTGTGGTTACCCCAGTGATCTCCTTCTTTAACCTTGGGATATTACTGGGTGATAACATAGTGGCGACTCCACTGAGGAGAACTAACATTTTCTTGAGAATTGTTTTATAGTTTTAGAGCTGATCTATGATGGTGGTTAGTGATGAAACACACAAAGGTTAAAATCATCCACCTAGCGACTCTAAATCAATTCCACAATCAAGACTCCACTGGAGGAATGAACCTGAAAGAATTGTATGAAAAGATTAGGCTTTTAACTTGGATTGTTATCCAAGAAATTATGTTCTTTCTCATTGATAAATTTTTTCAATGTATATTGTATTTTAGAGAAGATTTTAGATTAAATTTTTATTATTTCCCTTTCAAAAATTGTAGATATAAAGTCGCCTTACACATTCGAACAACAGTCTTCTAACTCTTATGAAGATCATTTTCCAATTAAGGAGCACCAAGCAATCAAGACTAATCATACAATCCCTGTACATATTCCAATACCTCATAAATTTCCTGATAGATATAAGCCACTCATCTTACCTTCTACGCTCCATGCTTTCCCTAACGATTATTACAAGTATCTCCCTAGGTTCGATGGAGAGAATGATATCACTGCTCAAAAATATATTCAAGGTTTTGAGAATTATCTAGACTTATTTGAAATTGATGAAAATGATGTTATTATCAAGATTTTTGCTCTTTCTTTGCAAAGTAGAGTAAAGATCTGTTTAAGGAATTTACCTATTGCAAGCATCTCGAATTTCCAACAGTTTGTCAAAATTTTCCTTGATAGATGGATAATCAAAGTCAATCTTCTTATGATCATAGAATAATATAATCAGTTAAAAAGACAGCTAGATGAAACAATACAACAATTTTCAGACATAGTTAATCAAGCCTATTATTCAATGCCATCAAATATAATACCTCCCCCTGATTCAACTCTTTTGCATTACCCAAGAGCATTTCATCCAGAGATAGAATTTCAGTTAAGAGAAAGAAACCCCTCAACATTGGAATAGATGCAGTATTTTGTAGTAGATGTAGGAGTTAATCTGCAAATTAGATAAGAAAAGTTGAAAGCAGAAGTAGAGGAAAACAACACTATAGAGGAAAAGCTCGACATTTTGATGAAGAAAAAAAAGAGGAAAGGATGCAGAAGATCACTATGAAATATGATTTTTCTTTTCAAAATCACCATGACACATTCATTTCACAAAAGGAAAAGGTTGATATTCAGGAACAAAATCCTACTAACTCCAACTACCATAGATCAGAAGATAGATTCATAGAGCAATATGTGGAGGAGTAATCTCCTGATCTAATGTGTATGTTTGATGAAATTACTTATTTTGATGATTTTCCTGAATGTGATCAGTATGATGATAATCATGTTCTTCAAATCCAAACTAACTTTACAGAGTAATCAGAAGCTAGTTTGGGAAATAAGGAAATCCAGTTTCACCAGCTTGAAAACAATGACCATCTAATCCATGCGAGCTATAAAAGTGAAGAAGAAAGTGCAGAAAATTTGGAAATAAGTGAAGCTTCTTTGCCTCTTTGTTTTGAATCATTTTAGTTTTTAAAGGAATGTGGTATAACATTTCTAAAGAAAATAATGAGAAACTTGTAGAAACCTATGAAGTTCCATTCAAACCTATATAAAATAAGTTGCAAAAATCCTTTCAAGTTGTTTATGATCCAGTAGCTGATAGGTTGGGTAATGAATGCAATTAGAATTTTCCTCCATTAACAGACTATGAGAGTCAAAATCAAAATGATAAAGGTTTCACTAGACATACATTTCCATCAGTAGAAGTATCATCACCAAGCTCATCGGAGAGTCTGTAGGGTGTTAAAGATAAAAGTGATATTTCAGTTTCATGGCCTGGAGGCCATCTAGAACAGATATACAGTTTCTCAAATCAGTTCAAAAATAGTGTATATATTTTGGAAGATCCTTTTGTATAGTGTTTAGAGTCGACAAAGGAATTCAAGTATTTCCTTGTCTTCCCATTGGTTGACAAGGTTATATTGGGCTGTAGAACTTCAATTTTAATCACAAACAAGCACAAGCAACAAAATCAACCAATGTATATGATGCTTGAATGGTTGCATTGCTTGTTTCATTTTACCTAACCATCAATTGGACAACTGATTAGAGTAAGTAGGTAGGATTTCAGTTTGATTAGATACAGTTTTTCAGTAGCAAGTTTATTTCAGGTCAGATTTTAGTTTGTAGAAAAGGGTGTATTTTCAGTTCAAAAGTTTTAGGCACAAAGATTATACAACAGAGCATATACATCTGTGGGATTGGCCCAATGGATCAGGCTACTAGTCGATGGTGTTTTTGACATTTCACAAGGAAATGACATCCCCAAGTGGAGCCACTGTTAGGTTCCTACACCAATAGGAGTCATAATTTTGAATGATTGAGGTTAAGCCTTGTAATATTGTAAATACCTTTTCTTTTTGCAAATTTTTTCCACATTATAAAAAATAAAAAAATGTAAAGAGGGTATGTCCTAAAAGAAAAATAAAAGGAAAAAAAGAAAAAGAGAAGGTCAAAAGAAAAGGGAGATATATGAACCCCAAAAAACAAAAAGACCATGAAAGTGTGCAACTCTAAATGCCACTACTATTTACTTTCATGCATAATAATGATTGTGTGAAACTTTTTATTCATGCCACAATCCATGGTAATCAAACTATTTAACCTTGGTTATTTCATGTTTTAAATTTTATGTTTATAGTTAGAGAATAAAATCTGACCAAACAATGTAATCTTGGCAAATCATTAGATAGGTAGAGTGAATAAAAGGAGCTCATCAATTTAATTTGAGCCCTTGGATGATATAAGGTTAGAATTAGATAGTTTACTTTGTAAAGAAAAGAAAAACATTGATAAGGGTTTGCTAGCCTAAATGCACCCTAATAAAGTGAAGAAAAAAATGGTAGGATGAGTAAGTGGGTAAGTAGTAAAAAGTTTGTAGAAATATCATGTGATTACATAAAAAACGCTTATGTCATTGTTCCAAGTGCCTCTTTCAAATATGCATAAGTGGTAAACAAGGCAAAGGCAATGGTTGACAATATGATTTAGTTAACATCCCCATCATTCATTTTAAGCCCCATGGCACTCACTAACTTCCCTTTCATAATAAAAATATTAATACCTATAGTTCTTTAAGTCAAAGAGGCTCAGGGAATTTCTCTAACTTCTGGTGGGACCGGACCCTCGGCTTGATGAATTAAGAAGGAAAGGTGTTAAATTCTCTTGCAATTCATTCACCCCCCTCACAAAACCCCTTTCCTAAAGGTTAAACTCTTTTTTCCTAGGAAAACCCCTTGATAAGCATATTTTATGCAAAAAAACCCATCAAATTACACTTATCCTAAGTACTAAGTATGTGGAAAGCACACAACATTTCATATACCTAAGTGCAATACCCCTTCCACTCATTTCACTGCATATTAACTTTTTTAACTTTACTATTTAAATTTCCGAAAAACCCATTGTCTCGTATATATTTAACTTCTTTATATATAAATTAACTCGACCCCTTAATTTATTTATAAACTATATTACTACCCCATCTCCCACAAATATATTGAATCCCACCCTCAGTCCTTAATCTCGTATTAAGGCATCTCCGATGAGATTAAGTTCCAAGTTAATCTCATATCATTGGTGATTAGACCCATGGGCCCCCCATAAATGTTTTATATAAATCGAAGTGCAGTTTCACTCAATTACTGTACGATCTCCCTCTCCCTCATCCAATGGCTCACATCCATATCGGGCCAACCCGATGTCTTCCCTTTACCCACCCGATAATGTGATTTTCCTCCCGGCCCTCGATGCTACATTTCAAATAATGAATGGGATCGGGCGACCCCTCCCGAATACCGCTCGTGCCACAAAAGCAGTGTGATGGCTCTCCAAAACCACCTCCCTACCATTTCGATAAACTACCCATCCTCTGTTAATATGAAACTTCGCGTCATTTTCAAAAGACTGCCCGTTAAAGTTTTAAATGTTGAAAGCCCATGTTTTCTCGCTATTCACTAGTATTACAGTGTAAACCCTTGAAACCCTCCTACGCAACCCTACTCTTCTGCTATGCTATTTTTACCTTTGTTCATTCCTAAAGCACTGCCCTGAGACCTTTCTCAAACATCTCATTGAAAATAGAGCCATCAAGTGCCCTTCATGCAAACCGTGTTTTCTTAAATATTATTGACTTTTTCAAGTTATCCGATTAAGATTAGAGCTTGGATAAACAATTTTGATTCTAATCAAAAGAACCTATTTACTCCAAGGCTCGGACCAGAAACCTATTAAAATCATATATACAGAAGAAGAAGACCAATATACAAGAGTAGAAAATGAAGACATTCACACGCAGAACCAAGAAAGAGACAACTATACAGAGCCTTGACAGTTAAAACAAAGGGACCAGACAGAGTATACAGTTACAAGGTGAAAAGATAAAGCATACAAAAACTTGACCGATATCCACTACCAAATGTTGATACACATAAAAACTAAATAATTTACTGTTGAAACACACATTAAAATTTAAAATGTACAGTAAAAGTAAAACCAAATTAAAGGATATTGACAATTCATTAAAGTAAAAGTGTATCAGATGAAATAGTATCAGTAAAAGTGTATTAGATTGAAAAATCAAAGTGAAGATAGATGAAAAAATAGAGCCTAAATGGTAGATTTTCCAGAAATTTCCTGTTTAAGTCATAATTTTGCATAAAATACTATGGCCAATCCACAATGCATTTTAAGAAACTAGAGGATGTTTGTGTTCCTAAAAGACCATTCTACAAAATCCTATATCATGTTTTACACAAGTATTACAAAAGGGGAGATAAATACATATCTTCAGAGCCTATTTTTAGGATTGTGCAAAGTCTTGTTTTGGATATATTTTTGCGAAGAATATTGTGAATAGCTGGAGCTGAATTTTGGGAAATTGAAAGAGGTGTATCTCAATAACATACTTATTTACAATAACCTCTTTCACTTTTTACATATATATCTCGGATTGATATATACAAAGGTATCACTAGACCCTAATTTTGCATAATTTCTGGGGCAGAATTCACAAAGGAAGGAGGCACTTACTGACTTGGAAGCCTCATCATCAATTAAGAGTTGCTATCAAATTTTACTTTCTCTTCTTTGTTACCCTCAATCGATAAATATAGTGTCAAATAGATTCATTAGTGTTGAGTGTCCTTTTCATAAGTTCTATTAATGTAAAATAGTTTGAGATATGTGTATAACCAATCTTGATATTTTTTCAAGATCTTTCAGTTTAGAATTTGTATAAATACTTCTTCATTTGTAGTATTTTGGGGTGGATTCTTATACATTTCTACAAACTTCTTGATTGAAATACAGTAAGCCGTTGGAGCATTGACTGAGCCAACAAGCTGGATTGATGAATAAAGACAAGACATTTCACTGAATTCATGTGTTGAGCGAAGTGTAGACAAGTATTCTCTCACATTTGTGTTATCTTCTTTAAAGTTTTTCCATTATGTTTATTTGAATCTCAATTCTATAACATGGAAGGATATATCAGAATTTGCTTAATTGCACTCTATTTTAACAATTAGGCATTTTAATGTTTTCTGCTAATTATCTAAGTTAAGGAATTCTTGATTGCTCCTTAGTTTAGGTAGTCTCCCTCTGATCTATAGCAAAGGATTCTTAGTTTCCCTTTGCTCATGATTATCCTCTGTTCCTCATTTTAATCCCATTTTGAGAATTCTTAAGTGCTCTCTCACCCTGGTTAAGATCACTTCAACCATCCAACCCAAAGACTTGTGCTTCACTCTACTAGTTCGCCCTTTGAACACTCCCTTTAGTGAGTTAATTCCAATTTTGTTGCCCTTATTTGACTCCATAGCCCAATGGTCCAGAGACATCAATCTATCCATCTATTTTAAGGATTCCACCATCCAACCTTCAATAAAAATCAAAACCCCCTTGAACTTTTATAACTAGCCTAATATTCAAACAAACAAAGCTAAATCATATAGAGGGAGCCCTCTTTGAGTCATAGGTTGGCTAGATCCTATAGTTAAATGATTGGTTTGTGGTTACCCTGACGATCTCCTTCTTTAACCTTGGGAAATTACTTGGTGATAAAACATCCCATGTCTAAAAAATTCTAACAAAACTTCCCTATCCTAGGTATTATCCCAACTATCTATATACATGGAATCCTAGAAGATTTCAGAATGTGCTCTCATACCATGTTAAATTGGCAGACCGTGCTAACAAGAGCTACAACACATTGACCTAGAAATACATATGATTCATGAACAACAAACACAACTCTCAAAATCTCAAACTTCAAAACTTAAAGTCTCAAACTTGCAACTATCATCACATTAAATAAGAAAAAAAAAATACAGAATGAAAGTCCCAAAACTAGAATACCTAACTCTACTCTCATGCCCTACTTTTATAACTGTAGCAAAGGGTAATGAGTTACAGTCAAATTTGGACTAAATCTGTCCTAGTTCCCAAACTGCATGGAAAATCATGCTAGAGAAATAAATTCACCCCAAATGCATGCACCCTCTTACTCTAGACTCATAAGTTGGGCTACCATGCCAAGAAAATTATGTTAAAAACACTTTCCAAATATATCTAATATGTTTTTACTTCTTATAAAATATCTGTTTTGCTAGTTTAAGAAAAACAACCTATTCTAGTTCTGGAAAAACCATAAATGAAATAAAAATTTCTCAGAGTAGATCAACTATTGAAAGATTTTCAATTGTATACATTAAGAAAATATGCCTCACTTAGAGGTTTTCTAGAGCACCCTCCACCATCTTGGATATAAAGTTACAAAATATGTGATTCTAAAGGTATGTTGTGAAGACACTTTCAGAGAAACCAAGTAGATATTCTAACAATTTGGAGGAGATTTATCACTTTTCTTTTCTTCTTGTAGTCTCTATTCACTATAGCTTACGTGTCCTACCCTTCAGAATCCCAATTTCAAGAATTAAGTGAAATTAATCCCAAGAAAATTGATGATGGACTTGAAGTTTAGGGTATGTTTATGTGGTTCACAGTCCTTGGAGAATGGTAACTGTTACATCTAAGGAATATTTGTAACATGTAGATCTTCCCAAAGGAGTCACCTCCTATTAGATGGAGAAAAAGTTTCTACCAACAACAAGCATATAGAAAAGGACTTGGTTCACATCGTCCCCAAAGCATATTTTTCAAGAAACAAGAAGAGAAAACCCTCTTTTACCATAGATCTATAATAGCATGCCAAAGAAATGATAGCCTGTCACATGGATTTAGCTTCAAAGAATAACCCCCTATTGAATGGTATCAAGGGACAGATACAACAATTCAATGATGAATGCTACTTGTTGAAAGCCCTCCAAGGTTCAGAGTTTGCTCCAAAATCTAGGGATGAGAGGAAAATGGAAAAAAACAAGGCTAGGGAAGCCTCCACCATCCCATCTCCTTGAAGTGAATAAATAACATGAAGAATATTAGGCCCCCCTCTCTATGAGGGTTCAGTTTATATATTGTATTTCTATTGTTCTAATAGCATAGGATTTAGTGGCTAGGAGCCAAACTATATTCAACACTAGGATGTCTTGCTTCGATGAGCTGATTTGGTACCAAATAAGGCCAAGTTAGCCAAGAAGATGCATCATAACCCCATATAGAATCCAAGAAAAATCAATATTAAATTAAAAAACTCAAAAAAGAAACAAGAAGAGCAAACCCTCTTTTACCATAGATCTATAATAGCATGCCAAAGAAATGATAGCATGTCACATGGATTTATCTTCAAAGAATAACCCCCTATTGAATGGTATCAAGGGAATGATACAACAATTCAATGATGAATAATACTTGTTGAAAGCCCTCCAAGGTTCAGAGTTTGCTCCAAAATCTAGGGATGAGAGGCAAATGGAAAACAACAAGGTTGGGGAAGACCCCCACCATCCCATCTCCTTGAAGTGAATAAATAACATGAAGAATCTTAGGACCCCTCTCTATGAGGGTTTAGTTTATATATTGTGTTTCTATTGTTCTAATAGCATAGGATTTAGTGGCTAGGAGCCAAACTATATTCAACACTGGCATGTCTTGCTTCGATGATCTGATTTGGTACCAAATAAGGCCAAGTTAGCCAAGAAGATGCATCATAACCCGATATAGAATCCAAGAAAAATCAGTATTAAATTAAAAAACTCAAAAAAGAAAAGCATTAAACTGAGAAAATTGCTATAAGGAGATCTACCACCCCTCTATTTGTATCACACCTTTCTCACATAGAATTTGTGAGCATTTGGAGTTTTGGAGGAAAGCTGAAATCTTGAAGAGCAATGTGAAGACAATCCACCTCTCTCAAGAAACTGCATTGCCATGGAATGTGAATTTGTAGGTCAAACACAACTAAAGAACCACCTGAATTGTAAATGTTGGAAGGTGTAGTTGCAAATATTTCCAAGATATAATCATTACTCTGTTGTTCATCTGTTGTCATGTATCCAGAAGGGCTTTCCAAAATCTTCATGCATGGACTATTGCCTTTAATGTTGTCATCCAAGGAATACCTTTTACTATTATCTACAACACCTGAACTAGCTAAAGTTGTATCGTTAGAATCAGAGACAAGTGAAGTTCCTCCCTGTTGCAGCCTCATAATTGTGCTACTGAAACATGGGGGATAACCACCCGGTCCGGACCTTAAGACAACTCCTTTTCTGTTTAAAGTGGTGGCTCTAACTGGGGATAATGGGACTAGTTTCCCATTGTGGGTTTTAAGATGGGAGTGGGTGGTTTATTAGTGCTTTGTAGTAGAATAATGATAATCTAAGTGACCTATTCTACAATGCAATTTCTATAGCTAACTTATTCTAATATAGACTTGGTTGTTCTTGTGTGATATGTGATCTACAAGGATATCTATTTAGGATGTGATAATAAAGATTGAACACAACTAAATAGAGATGATAATGTAAAAGATAATTCCTTTGAATAAATAATTCGTCAAAGGAATTTATAAAATATATTGCATATATGATGAGTTACATATGAAAATCACAACTTCAGCTAGGCATCGTACAAAAGTGCAATTAACGCTTAATAGAAATAGTAAATCTCAAATATAATCCATGAAATAAAGTTTTTCCACTAATTAAATGTAAAAAGAATCAATCATACATGATAATAGTACCATATATGTGAATTCCTTCTCATTTGATAAATGACATAGACCAACTTCTTTCTTCAAATCAAATTGTCTCCCAAGAATACAAAAGTGCATCAACAAAGGAAAATAGTCTGATATCTAAAAGAAACGATCATGTTCCATCATTTCACCAAAGCATTCACAAACTTACAATAGTGCATTCTTTGCAAATGTTTTTGATAAAATTTTGGACCCTTCTCTAAATGCATGAGAAGGGTATTAATACTACTATAACTAAAAGTGCAAAAATATATTATAAAAAATTTGAGGAGGTTTCAAACAACTTTCCTCCTAACTAGGTAACTAACTCCAACAATAAACAGAGGCTAAATAAACAAAACTAAGAGGATGACTTTTTGCCTGTCAGCTTTTCCTTTAAGTCGCAAATATCAGTCATTGGTTGAATTTGAGGAGGTGGCCCAAAATGAGTCCCGAGTAGTCTGGTGAAGATTGCATCGGTGAGCGGTGGAAACATCCTTTGAGTCATGTGAAGGGAACAATTGAGAGTCATAAACTGCCTATGTTGCTTAACCATATACTACCAATAGGACTCCTAGTTGGTCGTGGTCAAAATTCACAATTGCCTCTCTCTGAATCCCTACCTTCTTTTGCCAGTCGTTATATAGAGTAGTTAAATCAGGAATTTCTTTCGTATTGCCTTCCTTGATGAGAGTGGTGGCAAACAAGATGTGGTTCATTGCTTTGATGATGTTATTTGATACTCCATCTTCCCTTGTGACTTCTATCTTAGCCTGTTTGATTCTGACATCGTAATCTGTGAAGAGGATGTCTTTATGAGTTTCTTCAATCTCAGGAAGATTGGCATTCTTTCCATCTTATGTTTCCTACCACTCAATGAACTCAGAGATTTTGGTGTTTAAATCATTAAAATCCATTATTTGGTTGATTTCCTTATCTGTCAGCTAGTCGTTAGTAGTCAAATAGGGAGTAACATATGACATCGTTTGGCAGAAATACTCTTGTTGTCTTACCAAAATGGAATTTAATTCCAAGGCCTCTTTGATGAACTCCTCAGTGGTGGGAACATCCTTGTACCTTTCAATGGATTGTTGTATTTCCTGGAGTTGCATGTTTTTGGCTGATATATTGACCTCATAGATAATTTTTAGGACCTCCATGTCTTGCTACAATTGCTTTAATTGCTCCACCACCTGCATTTTTGCACTTGTTTTCTCTACCTTGAGCCCTTGTTCGAGCTGCACACTTCTCTCCTTTTTCTCTCTTAGCAGAGTAGAGACCTAAATATCCTTGTCCATAATGGTTGATGCGTATGCTCCCGTGAACTATGATAGTCTAGTCAAGCTCTCAATCATATTGAAAGGAATGTCTTTCCAGACACTATCCATGGTTTCATTTCCAGGTGGGAATTCAAGTGCATATACCCTTCTCCTTTTCCTCTGCCTTCTAAATACAACCTTGTGGAGAGGGCTATAGAACACATCAAGTGGAGGTATTTCATTCACTCTGATAACAATCTTTGATGTGGGAAAACAAGGAATAATTCCAGTATGCTGGGACATTGTTCTGTGTTCCTCCATAGGTGTAGATTTTCCATCGATAGTCTTGGGCTCTATACCTTTATGAACATGCAAAGACGTTTTTAATTCCTCTGTTTCTTAGGAATTTGAGGCTTTGGGAGTGCCTTGCAGTTTCTGATTGAGCTGATCCTGCTCCTACTCCAAACTACTACCTTTGGTCTTTGAACCGATTTCTATAGCTAGGGTACTCATCACTTGCATCTAAGCTAACTTCCTATTAGACTCAGTTGTGTTGTCGATGTCTTGTGACTTCCCTGTGTCTGGTGTCTTCTCAGTGTTTACCTAAGAGTCTATTTGAGAGCTGGGGCCTCCACTATCAATAGTGACGCTTGGAGTAGTATTATCCTTGGGTTTTAATAGATGTATTGGGATCACCCAGAGCCTCTCATCTTTGAATTCCTCAAATATTTGAAAATTTTTAGGTTTTAGATTTGCTTTTTCCCATTCGATATCTTGTTTGAAGGATATAGTTGACTGTAACAAATCCTCAAAATGATTATCGTCATGATTGTATGGCTTGAGTTTAAATCCAGTAGTTACATTATATGCCACTTAGTTTGGATCAAATTGCCTCTTAGGCAATGTATGAAGCATGAGGGATTCCATATGTGTTGATTCCTTAGTGGCATGAACAAAATTGGCTAAACCAAAAGAACCACATTTGACAGGGAAAATGGGCCATAATGACTTCTTGCTGTCTTTGAGAACTTTAGTTAGGCCCTTTCCCACAGTCTGGTAGGCAATCTATCTTTCTATTGACTTCTCAAAAACATATAAAGGAAGGATGTGTGGATCACCTGTACTATAGCTGAACCACTCTTCAATAAAATACGTGCCAACAGTAAGCAGGTCTGTTGTAGCTTCTTTGGAGAACTTAGGGGATTTCTTATTGAAAATCATTTGATGTAGGGGAAACGCAACAACATGGAATATCTTATAGAAGTGAGGTATGTAATGTGACTCCCATATTTGTTTACGACTGAGATGGATTGGATAAGGATCTTGTAAGGTCCATTTCCAACCCATGGTTGGAAAATTTGTGCAAAAATAGATAGCATCCATAATGTAGGCACTAAAATAGAAGGGAGGGAGGTTATCTGAGAAGGAGGCTTTCTTCTGTCTATATTCGATAATGGTGGTGGCTAGGCCATCAGATAGGATGGAATGCCAATTTATGATATGGGAATTAACACAGGCATCAATAAGAGGAATCCATTCAATTGAAAACTTAGTATTATTGGGTAGCCCATACAATCTACATAACATGGCTGCTACATAGTTGTAGGGGTTTTCCAAAGAGGCTATAAAATACATACCCGATTTTGATCTCATCATTGTATAGAAACCAAAAATTCAAAATATTGGGAAAACCCCAAATTTAGTGAAACTCAAAATTTAGAGCATATCCCCAAATCATGCCAAACCAAAAATTTCCTATTTCATGTACATGTTGTGAAGTGCTCATAGGTGCATTGTGTAGAGTTTTCATATTGACAACTAGTAGCATTCAATGTTGTGATGACATTAAATCCCACTTTCCAAATAAACAATGAACATGTATGAGTGGCATATCATTTTCTGAAAATTTTGGTCCCCTGGACAAATGACAATTGTTGATCATGAGCCCCCCCTTGTGTCAAGGATTAATAAGATGGGGTGGGGGATGGATTCATTCCATACTTATTAATAAATATCTAAGGCTCAAATATATTTCCCCTCCCCCATCACAAAGTAGAAAATCACTATTTGGGTGTCTAAAAAACTAATGGAATTCACAAATTAGTTTTAGCACATAGCATAGTTGTGGAGCAAGTGGTAGAAAAATGTGGCACATAGATTTCATCAACATCAAGGAATGGAAAATAAGGCATATACTCATAGTCCCTAGTCACATGGTGCTTGGCCTCAGTACCCAAGTGCTTGTCACACCACTTGGTCCAATTAGTGTGCACTCAAAAGCAAGGGCGACGAGTGTTAAGTAACAAAGGAAACCTTCAAGTGGACCATAGCATGACATGGAAACACATGTGGGGATAGGTGGTAGTGACAGAGAAATTTCATGGCTCAAGGTGATGATGTGGATACACATGAACACATTGAAGGGTGCCATGTATCACTTGTATATGGTGCTTTTGAGTGATCAAGTAGTTTGGTTCCAAATCACACATGGAACCACCCAAAGGGTGCCATGTGACGTGATGATGTCACCATGATGATAGCATGATATCCACATATTTTTCCCTTTGGATAGTTAAGGACATGGTAATATGGCATGGTCCTATGGGTCAAGGAAATAAGCCCCCAAGGTAAAAAGTGATTGGAACCATGTCATGTGGCCTTGACCCTATGAGAAAATTACATTAAAAGTTAGTGTAAATAATGCGTTCAACATTGAATTTATTGAAGGTGACAACCCATGGTTATTAATTTACGGGGGGTAGTAAACTCCTCATCTTGGCCCTATTTAAGCCATTGCTTCATAAACCATAAACTATAAATACAAATTCAAAGGTGATGATGTGGGTGGCACTGAGTTTATTGAGTGTGCATCTAAACCAAATCAAGGATATTAGATACAGAGAACCAAAGCAAGAGGCTTGAGTTTCTTTTATTTTTCTCTCTTTGTGTGACAGGGTTACCTTCTCACACTAGATAAAGAAAAACTCATAGAAATAATGAAGAGTGAAGAGGATGTTTAACCTATATCATTAAAAAAATCAAATGATTTTGGCTAGTGTTTATTTGAAATTCATCTTGTGAATGACAATGAGAGGAACTGCAAAAGAAAAAAAATATGTTAAGTTCTTGTTTAGGATATGTTGATATTAGAAATGTAAACCCTATTGTAGAGGAATAAAAAATGACATCAAGAATCAAGAAGTATACCAAAGGTTACAGTTTGAAAATTCTTATGAAAAGGGAGTCTATATTTAGACAATACTAATATGTATTTGAGATAGAGAATAAGAGCTTCAAATAGCATGAGAAAAAAAATATAAATTATTGTAGGCCTAAGAATATTTGTGTTGTAGTAAAATATCTCTTTGTGTGAGATCTGAGGAAGTGACATCATTACAAATAAGTCAAACTATTTGAATTGAAGTAAGTCTTATGGGCTTGAGTTTAAAAATGGATAAAAAAGCGATAGACAAGGAAAATCCAGGTGGTGCTTCCATATAGGGAGTGGGTGTTTCCCTTAGGTTGCTGCCTATAAACTTCAAGGAGTTGGTTCTTCCTTTAGGTTTGTGCATGTAAATAACAGGGGGTCGATGCCTCCAGTATGTTGGTACTTGCAAACAATAGGGCTTGGTGGCACTAACAAGTGGGTGCTTGTAAATTTAAAAGGGGTTGGTTCCTCCTACAAGTTGGTGCTTTAAAATTAGGGGATGATTGTCTCCTTTTGGTTGGTGCCAATAAATTTGATGTAACAGTTGGCTGGAGGTGTTAGCACCTAAATCTGCCTTAGGCCGAAGGAAGGCAAAATTCAGGGTAACCACAAACCACGCTTAGTCTGGTAGCTAGCCCTACCAGAATAGGAGAGGGCTCTCTCTGAGTCATGCTCAGTGAATAGATAAATGAAACGGTCAGAGATGACTTACAGTGAAATATTTATCTTATGCTAGTAAGTGAATATGGATGCAAGAAGTGATTTTTATGAATGACTCTATTTCTGGGATGGTATGGGACCAATGGACCGCAATGAACAGAGAATATAATACAAAGGCACAGATTACTTTGTGAGGCAAGACAGGTGGAGAGTCTAGCAATTTAGTTTGAAACAACGTGGAATGGAGAGATTGCTTAGGAGAGTGAAAAGGGCATTAGTACATGAATATTTTTCAACAGAAAAAAGAACATTGAACATGAAATTTTCCCACAAGCAGAGCAATAAAATTGAATTCTACCTTATCTAACTTAGAAAATTTCACTAGAAATGAATATGAAATGAACTATGAAACATAAAAAACTACATATGAAACATAAGAGACACATTTTCTACACTCACAACCACATGAATCTCATGAAACAGAGCCGATGCCTTTCATTAATCCTCTGTAAAAGAATACAATGAAGAAACAGAGTTTCTTTCCCACAGTATCCCAGAAGTTACAAGCCAACCAACCCATTGAAAATAGTTTTCATACAATATATAGAATGTGCCATGAAGAGATATAACACCCAAGGGTTGGGAAGTTACTCAAATCATTACAAAATGGAGGTGGAAAGCCAACCATTAGCTACACGTGCAGCGTTACAAACATGACAAATGGCTTGGGTCACTATTTTCCTTCCTTTGCCACTTGGATAGAAGCCAATATGGAGTGAAAATAATTTAAATTCCACCTTAGGTGTTGAAAAAGTGAAATGTAGATGAGCGGGCCCACTTGTGGAAAGTCGTGAGTCGAAATTTTGCAAAACGGAGGTGAATTGGGCCTTTTTTCCTATATGCACCGCTCCATTTCTATATGCACTATGCCACTTTGGAGCCTATTTCGAGGCACTTTCAGGAGTCCAAAATGTTCCCAAGTGTGCTTGTTGGAAAGCCTATCCTATCTAATTTCCAACCCAAGTTGAATGTCTAAATTTGGTGCTCATTTTCCCCTCCAAATCTTCATTCTTCCATGACTACTTCTTGTGTGTCAAAATAGGGGCAGAGAGGCCATTTTTTGGGTGTTTGTGGCCTCCTGGAGACTCAAATCATGCCCAAATTTCTTGTCCAAGCACTAGTAGTCATGATTTTTCATGCTGAATCCAAAAATGCAAGCCATTTGTCATTTGGAGCTCCCAATTCTAAGCGTTGCGCCAGTGGCGCGGCGCACAGGGAGAAAAAACCTGTGCTTTGACCAAAAAACTACCATGTGACCAAAATTGCCCCAAATTTCTTGAAATTTGGGCTGGAGGTTCTCTAAGAGGCACTATGTTGGGCCATAGAAGCTTCAGCCAAGATTCGAAGCTGATCTTTCTCTTTTGCCTCTTTTGCCTCTTTTGTTGCTTTGCTCAATTTTGCCTTCAAGCTCCTTATCCGGGCCTTTGCACTCATGCTCTGTGCCCTGTAATGATAAACCATCCTCCTCAGTATGGTTTTGTCTCTTTTGGCCTTCTCTAGTAGTCTCTCCAGGTGGATGTTGATCCACTCTAGCCAGGACTCACGGTCATTGTTGATTTCTTTCTCCAAGGTGGTGAGCTTGATCCTCCTTTGTTGAGCAGCTTGTCGATGCTGATAGATGTTTTGTAGCTCCATGATCTCATGCTGGTCCTCAAGCTGCTTGTTCCTCTACTCCAGATACCTGATGATCAATTTGGCCCTCTCCACATTGAGTGACAACTCTTGGATCTCCGTGTTCTTCTCCTGGATGGTCATCCTAAGTCTAGCATTCTCCACCTCAGCATCATCATCCTGAATGAGGATGAAGTCAACCTCCTGTTCACTGGATGGCCCCTCATCATGCATGGGATTCTTTCCCTTATCCTGTACCTGTGTAGTCGATGCCGGAAGCGAGGCCCCTTCCACCTCGGTTGGAGATAACACTCGCTTTCTTGCTGCAAACAAGTGCCTACTGCCTCTCTAATATGTCACGAACACTGGCATAGTCATGGTCTCATGGTGCTCATACTGATGAGAAGGACCACCCATCTCATTCTCTGCCTCTAATGGTACCTGTGAAGTGTTGAAGAGGTCATGGGAGATGATGTCCTCCCAAGCAATGCCTTGCAATCCCAATTGATGATCCACCAAAATTTGGATAAGAGCAAAGTGATAAACACTGTTAAGCTGCTGCTGAGGGGTCTTATGTTGCATGAAGGTGTTCATCCTCTCTATGTTCCTGCAAACAAAGAATGGGAGGTTCATCATCCGCACTTTGGTAAAGTGCATGAGCAACCTGATGTGATAGGCATATAGTCGAGAGAACCTCCCCTCACAGCTGAAGTAATTCATGATCAATTTCATGAGTGGAACATACTCATCTTTCAAATATCTGAATGGGAAGACTCTTGTGAGCTGACTCAAGAATCTGGCCTTAATGTAAGGCTCATAGTGTTGCCTACCCACCTTCTTCTTATTATGCCACTGGTCTCTAGAATTTGGTATGCCTGTTGCCACTGAGATAGTTTCGGGTGTCAATGTGAAGGTGACCCCATCCAAGATAGACTGACCTCCATGTAGGTGAAGCACAAAAAGATGGGCCAACTCATGATGAACTCTAACATTAGCCACCCTTTGACAAAATTCAAAACATGCTAGGTGCTGGAAACATCACATGCCAAGAGGGCATGCTTATAATTCAGTGAGGGTAGTGGGATCATCCCTAACATGTTTGCCACTATTGTGATGTCTCCTGGGAGCCTGCTCTTCCAAGGATGAGTCACTCTGTGTCTCCATCTAATAATCTGATGAATGCTGTGATGCCATGACTGCTGTGCGTACTATACTTAGGCTGCACTTCGATGATGGTGTGAAGCTAGGTGTCTTGTGATATCTGTCACCAAGGCGAACAATGAAAAAGGGAGTATTAGGAGGGAGTAATATGATCGGAATAGGAGTTATGGGGAGAAGTTTGTTTAGGGATATGTAGGGGGTTTGGGTATTTGATAGGTAAGGTTTTGGGGTTTTGACAAGGTAGGGTTTTGGGGTGTTATGTTGACAAATAAGAGGAGGGGAAGGGAATAGGGTTTGGTAGTGTTTTAGGGTAGGGATAATAGGAAAAATGAGAAAGGGAGGATAGGGAAAAATGGTAGGTGAAGGAAAAATGGTGGGTGAAAATGGAACCTTGGCCTCAATACCACAATTGTGTAACCCTAGCAACAATGGCCTTTGGTGTTTTCTTGTGGTTGATTTTATGAGTTTTGTTGCATTCAAACATAGCCATAAACCACCATATCATTTAGAAACTTTGATGAACAAGTCATGTCATAGAGCCTACCTGTTAATTTGAGGGGCTTCACAAGAATTTTGAGGAAATTTGGCACGGTTTTGGCCCTTTTTGGGTGTGCGCCGCGCGCCAAACCCAGTGCGTCGCGCCCTGGGTGTGCACCGCGCCCATTGAAAAAATACATTGAGGGATGGCTCTGTGTGTGCCGCGCCCTCTGTGTGCACCGCGCCCCTGTGTATATGCGACGCGCCCTGAAAACTGCCTCCTACTTTGCTCCAAACACATGCTTTGCCTCTCAAACACCTTGTTATGTTTCTCAATGCACTTGATTTGCACAATGCCTCTGATTTTGGTGGAAACTTGTATATAAAGGCTTGGAAGTCATGGGTTTGATTTTTTCCTCTTCAAAAACCCATTTTTATAATGTTGTGTTTTGACACTTTTTCACTAACTTAAAGAAACACTAATTTTCACTTTCCCTTTGAAATTTTAGCTCAAATGATGAAATTTTCAGCACTCTTTGTAGGGATTGCATGACAGGACATTTGGCCACGGATACCATGACTACATCTGGAGAAATCAACTGACGAGTTTTTTTTTTTAAATTTTATCACCAATGACACTGTTTGACTTTTCTTCAAAACAGAGTTTTGAAGAACAGTCGAAGTCTATCACCATGACAATGAAACTCTCTGAATCATAACTGTGTAAGGGCCTCACTCTGGCCTGCATGGCTTTGGTTGAAGACCAAATGGATTAATCCCTAGACCTAATGATCGAAAATGACTTTTGCCCATTAAAGGACCAAACCTTGACTGTCATGTACTTTGGTGATCATTGACAAAAGACCTGAGCCAGCAGGAGCCAGACGTGAGGGGAAATGACTAGGATGACCTTTTCCGTCAGGTTAGGGCATGCCCCTAGCGGAATGCAGCTGAGTAAATGGAGCGGGACACCTAAAAATGAAATGCATAAAGAGTTTTAATCTCTGACGGAGGACTGACCAGATCGACTCTAACAGAGAAAATCCAAAGAATGGATGATAGAGCAGACAAAAGATACACCACCAGGACCCCCTACTCAATCCACAGATTCAAACAGTGATCAATAATCACCAATCATAGTTTAATTCATTTTTACTTTATGTTATCTTATTTCTTGAGGAAAATGAGGTGTCTTTTACCCTCCAATGTAATGTTATGAAATAACTTTTTACTTTAGATAGTTAGAAATTCGTTAAGTAGTTTTACTGTTTTGGTAGTTACCAACTATCTCACGATGTATAAAAAGAGGGAAAATTATAGAAGAACGGGAGAAATTTTGAAGAATCTGAAGACTATACTATTTTGTACTTGATAAATTGATTATTAATGAAAGAATTAAGAGCTTTCCATATAGTGTTGGGTATGATTTTGTAATTTCTCTATTATGTGTCATTATGTCTCTTCATCTCTTTAAATATGGTAATGAAGTTGCAGGTCTTTGTTTGCTTATGTGAATAAAGTTAATTTCCTTAAAATGGTGCTCCTATATTTAAAACTTCTTTCCCTATATTTCTTCTAAGTTAAAAATAATATTTTCTCTCAAACACATCATATTGTCTTTAATCTCTCAAAATATTCTTCACACAACATTTATATTTAGCATCACATGGCATCTCGAGACTTTGCTAAATATTAAGGGTTTAAGATCAAGTCCTTCAAACCTCTCAGCGAAACAAAATTTAATGTCTTAAGCACAATTTATCCACAACCTAGAAATTGGTTTCTTAAGGGACAACATTAATTGGTGTCGTTGTCGGGGACTGAAGGCAAGAACGTTTTCTACCTAGGTTTTTAATATTTTCCTCTAGTTGATTAGTGAGGAGAAAATATTTGGTTGTATTGAACAAGAATAACAACTCTGGCTTCAAAAAGGCCTCATACGAGATCAGATACCTTGCAGCAGAAAGCTCAAGTCCTTTCAGACCCTGAGAGATTAGTTTCTAAGAGGGTTGGAAAGCCAGAAACTCCATTTACACCAAGATCTACACTATCTGCACATGGAAACAGTTCTGCACATCTTTCATCCAAACATTCACCTTTTCTTGATCAAGAATTACCTTTTACATCCACTTTATTTCAACAACCCGACTGCCAAGAACAGTCTTTAGAGTCTGTCTGATTTTCAATATCTAAAAATATATTTGCTATAGTTGTTTAACCTAAACCTATATCTACATTACCCCATTTTCATACTCCATTTACCCCTCAGATAGGTTCTACATCTGCTAGTACTTAAGGTTCAGTAAGTTCAGGTGCAAACATGGCAGCACCTGCATTCTTGTTGAATAGGTATGCACCTATTCAGTTTCCTAAACAATTAAATCCAATGCCTCAAGAATACCTAAAAATTCTTCCTCGTTTCTCAGGGGAAGATGAACAAACAGCAAAGAAGCATATAGAGTTTTTTGAAATTTTGCAGAAAATATCAATGTTGAACACCTGGATGTTGTTTTAAGACTTTTTGTGCAATCCTTAGATGGTGAAGAAAGAAAGTGGTTTAAAGGGCTTGCTAATAACTCTATCCCTACATGGGAAGAGATGGACCCCCTGTTCACCTAGAGAAGGGGAGAGAACCGACATCATGGGTATTCACATACATAATTCCATTCTATCGAAAGAAAATTTGATGAAAGAATTGTTGAGTTCATCATAAGGTTTAATAAGCTTTACAACAGTCTTCCAGTGGATATCAAGCCCCCTCCTACTAGTGCAAAAGTGAATTTTGTAGGGGAATTTGAATCAGATTTTGGATTTACATTAAGGAATAGAAGATCCACAACCCTTGATCAGATTCAAACTGATGCTCTAGAAATAGAAGCAAATTTTGTGGTTACAAGCAAAGCACCAAAGACATAGCCTACCCAAGATAAGGGAAAGGCCAAAGAGGAATCCTCTCAAAGTCAAACATTAGAGGATATGAACAAGGTGATTAAAAATTTGTCTAGCAAATTGATTAAATTGGAATTGGAGAGTAAAAAATATCTATGGCAAGTACAACAAAATAGAAACTTTAATCCCCAATATAGAAGACAACCTTTGCAGATTTTGCAGAAGGAAAGAAAAGACCAAGATCAAGTTCAAGCACCACTTTACTTAGAGGCAGATCCTGGTGAAGCATCAAAAGAGTATTCTAAAGATCATGATGATCATATTTCCACATTGTATGTAGGAGATGAAGATGAAATAGGTGTTGAAGGAGAAGAATATACTAAAAATAGATGCCACTTATGATGAAAATGAAATTGATGAGTGCTGGAAGCAATTTACTGATTTTATGCAGGCAGAATTGCATAAGAAATATGACTTGAGATCAAGAAAAAGATCTAGAGTTCAAGAAAATGAAGGTGAGCAGCAAGTTCTTGCTCCCTTACAAAAGGAGACTCCACAAGAAGCACAACCTGCAAATAGTTGAATATAGGAAAGCAACAGCAGAGTACAAATAGAAAAACCCAGATGCATCAAGGTGAGTCTTCCCAGGATAAAACTGATAAAATTCCTTTAGAAAAAATCATTTCCATTCCAGAAGAAATTCCAGTTATGAGGAAAAGTGAAGAAGAAACAAAAAATAAATAAATAAATAAAAATAATAAAATACAAAAGTCCATGCATTTAGTCTCACTAAAGAATTGGAAAAAATTAAAATTCGGGTACCTCTCACAGAGTTGGTCAAGACACCATTTTATAAAAGGGAGATTGTTGTGTTTATCAACTTGTCCCAGAATGTGAATGTAAATGACATTGTGAATCTACAAGAAGATAAACCAGTAGTTTTTTTTGGCCCACATGTGGAGGAGATAGATTCTTCAACACTCCCTTTCTACATTTCTTTATTGACTCATGACTTCATCTTGCATAATTGTATGCTTGATTCTGGAGCTTCACACAACCTTATGCCACTATCAGTAATGAAACAGTTGAATTTACAAGTTACTAAGCCTTACAGAGACCTATATTCTTTTGATTCAAATAAAGTCAAGTGTCTCAGTGTCATTAAGGATATGGTGGTGTCATTAGCCCAGATCCCAGCCAGAAGTTTAGTAATGGATGTAGTAGTAGTAGATATCCATGCTAGGTTCGGAATGCTGCTATCTAGGTCATGGGGGGCTAAATTGGGGGGAGTCCTAAAGTTGGATTTTACTTATGCTATCATACCAGGTTTTGGTGGAGAGGAGAGAAGGTTATAGAGAGAAACAAGGTTTGTTAAAACAATTACAAAGAATGGAGCAAGTAATTCACCTGTGTACAACAAAGAAAAAGATGATTTTTCTTGTTTCATGCTGCATGACAAAGCAGAATTGGTTGAAGATAATCAGAGATAGCTCACTTGAGCATGTGTAAATACAGAGTTACAAACAGAAGGGGTATGGAAGTGCTTCTTTGATGGTGCCTACTCCAAGGAAAGAACAAGTGTTGGTTTTCTATTAATTACACCTGGAGGTAACATGATCCCATTTTCTTTTAAATTAGAGTTTTAGCATCTAAAAATGTGGCAGAATATGAATCCTTAATCATTTCTCTTCAAATAGCAAAACAAATGAGCGTTCAGTCTATTTCTGTTTTTGGAGACTCGGAATTGATCATAAAGTAGATAAAAAAATCATTGTCAAACAAAACACCCTAGGCTTATGGCATATAGAAATGAAGTTTGGGCTTTAGTCGAGAATTTATTTGAGGCTTTCAACATACAATTCATTCCAAGAGATGGGAACATGTTAGCAGGCTCCTTCATTGTGGCAGCCAGTACCTTTAGGCCTCCTATAAATCCAAGACTGAGATATGAGGTCGAAATGAAGCACAAACCATATGTTCCAAATAACATAAAGCACTGGAAAGTTTTTGAGGGTGATCAGCAGATTAAGGAATTATTGACAATGATTAAAGACTTTCAAGGCCTCGAGATTGATCAAGATGGGGATGAAGTAACATAAGGTGTAGAAGTACGTGATTTTAAAAATTCTATAGCTAATAAGAAAATCATTCAATTGAAAGATAAAATTCTACCAAGAGGACTTGTCCCTCTTGAAAGATTTTTTAATTCTAATGATGTAGCTATTAGTTTAGATAAAGTTTCACAAGATGAATAGATCCAAGATTATAACATTGGAACCCAAAATGAGCCCAAGTTAGTCAAATTGCTTAAGGGAGTTCCATTTAATTATAAAGAAAGGTATATTGAGCTTTTCAAAAAGTACACTGATGTTTTTTCTTGGTCCTATGAGGATCTCAAGACATATGATGTGAACGTCATTCAACACAAGATTCCCCTGAAAGAAGGGATTAAACCATTTAAGCAGAAACAGAGGCATATCAACCCTTTGCTTTTCCATCAATTGAAAAAGAAGTTAAGAAGCTTCTTGATGCCAAGATAATAGTTCCACTCCGATACTCTGATTGGGTGGCCAATTTAGTACATGTAAGGAAGAAAAATGGAGAAATAAGGTTATGTGTGGATTTTAGAAATTTGAATAGAGCCTCCTTAAAAGATACCTATCCATTACCTAAAATGGATCATGTGTTGCAGAAGGTAATTGGATCATTCAGAATGTCAATGCTTGATGGGTTCTCTGGATATAATCAGGTGACTGTTGATAAAGAAGATCAAAAGAAGACTGCATTTACAACTCCATGGGGAACCTTCATGTATGCTTGAATGCCCTTTAGGCTAATGAATGCAAGTGCAACATTCCAAAGGGCTATGGACATTACATTTGTGGGTGATAAGTTTGTAGTAATATACTTGGATGATATCTTTGTTTTCTCTAAGTCAGATGAGGATCATTTGGAACATCTTAAAAAGACTTTCAAGAAGTGCAGAAAATATGGGCTTTCTTTGAATCATAAGAAGTCTATTTTTTAATCTAGAAGAAGGCAAATTGTTGGGGTACAGTGTTTCAAGAGATGGAGTAAAGATAGATCCAACAAGGATGCAAGCTGTACAAAAAATACCCCTACCCAGAAGTAAGAAAGACATTCAAAAATTTCTGGGAAAAATAATTTTTTTAAGGAGATTTGTGTCCAATTATGCTGAAATTGTGAAAGAAATTACTAATATGTTGAAGAAGGAAAATGAAGTACGTTGGACCAAGGAGGTGAGGGAGTCATTTTCCAGGATCAAAGAAGCATTACAAGCAGCTCTAGTTTTGATTAGTCCTGATTATCAAAAGCCCTTTCAAATATTTTCATTTGCATCACCTAGTTCAATAGTTGTTGTTTTGCTACAGAAAAATGATGAAGGAAAAGAGACCCCAGTTGCTTTCTTTAGTATGGTTCTCTGAAATCAAATACAATATTCTTGAAAAGTACGTATATGCCTTTGTAAAGGCCCTAAAATCCTTCAGGACTTATGTGTTACAGTCACAGCTCATTGCTTATGTGCCAAATGTTGCAGTGAAGGATGTCTTAGTCCAGAGTGATGTGGAAGGTAGAAGAGGAAACTGGATAGCTAAGATCCAAGAATATGACCTAGAATTAAAGCCAACCAAACTAGTGAAAGGGCATGTATTGGCAAAGATGTTGACAGAGTCAAACTTTCAAGAAATCGGAATCAACTTATTAACACCTGTAAATGAAGAAATAATTAAAGAGGGTGAAGAAATCAAATCTAGGTATGAAGATCTGATATAAATTTTTATGCTCAGAATGGTATAAGAACATAGTTCATTATTTATGTTTTCTTTCTTGTCCCCAGTCATATATAGAACAAGATATAGAGCATTAAAAATCAAGGCACAGCTATATGTGATTGTGGAGGGCAGATTGTATTGGAAAGATCTTGTGGGAATTTTATTGCTATGTTTGACAGAAGATGAATCTACAGAGACGATTAAAGATTATCATGAAAGGTTATGTGGTGGGCATTACAGTTGGAAGGTTACTGAAGACAAAATTCTCCAGGCAGGCTTTTATTGGCCCACCTTATTTGGTGATATATATAATTTTGTCAGAAGTTGTCAGAAGTGTCACCTTTTTACTGAGAAAAATAGGTTAGCTCCATTGCCATTGATCCCAGTCTTCCTAGAAGAACCATTCAAACAATGGGGGCTAGACTCCGTTGGAGAAATTAATCCACCTTCGAGTGGACAGCACAAATGGGTACTTACAGCCACTGATTATTTCACCAAGGGGTAGAAGCTATACCTACTAAAAAGGCAAATGACCAAATGGTGATGAAGCTTTTAGAGGAAAACATTTTCAGCAGATTTGGGTGCCCTGCCAAAATCATAACTGATAATGCTCAAGTGTTCAGTTCAATTAAGTTTGTTGCTTTTTATGAGAAATATAATGTCATTTTATCTCATTCAATAGCTTATCATCCTCAGGGGAATGGATTGGTTGAATCCACCAACAAAACATTGGTGAAATTCTTAAACCATTACAGAGAATCAGAAAGACTGGGATTCAAAATTAAAGTTTGATCTTTGGTTTGTTCGGGTGACTACAGGAAAACCAACTTTCGAGTTAGTGTATGGAACTCAAGCTTTGTTTCGTAGTAAGCTAGTGGAGTTGAATGAAAGTAGAGATAAGGTAAGAGATAATTTGATTATGTATTAATAAGAAATGAAGGATATTTTTGAAAGAAAAACTAAAGAAATTGAGTTTAAAGCTGGAGACCTGGTGTTAAGGTGGGATACTAGGAGAGGGAACAAGGCAAAACATGGGAAGTTTGATCCTCTATCGTATCGCCCATTCAGTATTACAGAAGTAAGGGCAAATAATATATTCTTCTTGGAGAATATTGATGGTGAAACTTTACAACTTCCTGTCAATGGGCAGTACCTCAAACATTATTTCCAATTTTGAATCATGGATACCTTGTCATTGTAGATACCAGAGTGAATTCATTGTACAGTTTCCATACAATTAAATTTGGCAAAGAAATATATGACTCCATACTCGAGGTGAAGGCACTAATCTACGGTTCTTAGTGCTTCTATTGTAAAAGCATTATCCCCAGGTGGAGCTAGATGTTGTAGCATCCATTGTCTTTTGATTTTTTTTTATTATTATCACAAAATCAAATATAATGTCTAAAGTTTTGAAAAATCAAAAGAGAATTTGAAAGTCCAAAGTAGTGATTTGATTTATGCTATCAGCGGCATTCAAGGCAATACAAAGTGGGCCTGACCCATTTGTTAAAACTCGAGTGGTTCTATGAAGTGTGATCAAACGAAAGTTTAGGAGGTGGGCAAAGCGCTCTAGGGGGGGGGGGCGAATAATGAGCACAAATTATAATTCAGGCTCAACCCCTGGAGTTGACCATGACGTTAACACTGTTGACCAAGATCTACGGCCTGTGATCACTGCGGGGGTTCAAGCCTGACAAACCTCCCATACACTCTCTACCCCCGCAACAGGCCACCCACACTGTTTCACTCCACCTCACCTCCTCCACACCATCTGTCACTCCCATTCATTATCGTCCACCTCACCCACCGTACCCCATCACCTCATCTTCCACTCCATTAATTCATTACATTAAGTATAGGTTTCCCCCCGCTTTTCTTACCATATATAAAAGATAAGTAAAAAAAGAAACCTGCTGCATTAGTCATTTGCTTTTGATACCGAGTAGCCTCACCTCCAGTTCAACATTCTGAGTCAGCAACTATCATTAGCAATTCTCATCCACAGACACCGTGGCCAAACAAGTAAGTTCTTCCTTAGTCATCCATACCCCGTTAATGGACATTGAACGTGATATTTCCGATACACTCTACACAATTAAGCACCTTTCACTATATCAAGAAGTCACTCTGAACCATAAAAAGTCCCCTATATTCATGGAAATGGTTAGCTCAGGTGATTTAGCAGTGTTTTTCCCAAAGACTCACTTGTTCCCTGAATTCATTCAGTGGTTAGCCTCAGCAATGTACCCCAAGAAGTGTTTTGTAATGAATCAGTCTGGGTAGAGTGTTTTCCAAGTAACCTCTAAATTAATTCACCAAGCTTTGAATTACCCTGTATTTGGAACTTACGCTGCCTTTAATGAAGAGTCTTTGGTCTCGTATTATGATAACCTATCATCCCAGGAGTTTTCTTATGCTACTTCATTCCTAGCTCCTAAATCTGGACAATTCTCACTAGATGGAATCATGTTCTCTTTAGACATCTTTGCAATAGATATAAAACCAGTCTTGCAAGTAATTTCTAAGATTTTGGGGAAGGAAGACTCCAAGCATATTGATAAAGCAGTGATGGGATTTTTCTCTTTAATGATGAAACCAGAAGTAGTATTAGATATTCCAACATTTTGAGTAGACACTATCAACACTCAATTCATGACTCTGCCTCTTACTGGGTCCTTTAAGTTTCCTTCAGTTATTGCTTATTTATTTCTGTACCAGAATGTTGAACATTTTACAAGTTTGGGACTAAATATTGTTGACATAAATAAAAAGGAGTCAGTGGTATTCCATATAGACCTAATAAGGGGTGATCCAGGAGATGGTTTCCTGTTTGAATTCACTTCTTTATTACTTCCAGTGGCCTACAAGATCTTGAATGGAACCTTGCCCCCAACATTTCTTCCTAAAGCTCAAGAATTCCTTCAATTGAGTAAAGATGTGAGGTGTGGAGACTGGTTCATATTTGAAGAACATGTAGAGATTAGGCTTTATGGAGTCTCTATCAAACCATATAGGTCACCAAAATTTGTGCCAATGGGGCTCTTTTCTCTTGAATTTCTCATACATAGCTTGAATGTGGATCAAGTTCATTTTGTTCCGATGAAGAAAGGTTATTTATTTAAATTTCCCATGGCAGTAGGACCCTTCATTGTGAACACTAGATAGGCTACTCAAGAGGTCGAGAAATTATTGAATGACGTATGTCTTTTATAGGTGGTTGACTAGACTTATGAACCTCATCAAATTATTTAAAAGAGGAGGTTAGAGGATGGATATTCAACCTTTGTGCATGGGAGTATACCAGAAACAGAGAAAATGCAAAATGGAGGTTTACAGAACACCCAGGGGATAGAGATTCGAACCCCTAGTATTTCAGAAAAAGGTATCAAGAGGGCTAGAGAAGTTGTTATTGATTTGGATGAAGAAGAAACCAGAAGTAGCAAAAAGGACTAAACTTCTAGATGCAATGTCTTCAACACAACCTGGTTTAGTAATTCAATTGGGAGAAACAGAGGGTGCACCACCTTCTCCATCCTCCAGAGAACCTGTTCATGATTATGTTCCTTTGATTCAAAGTCTGTTTACTCAAATAGCTGAGAGAAACCAGAAAGTGAAGTTAAATATGGAGGCTCAAGCTGAGTCTCAAGTTGTTCCTGAGCAAACCAAATTGTTATATGTTATGGATTTGAAGAAAAGTCAACATAAAATTGCTTTCTCTCATCCTATTGAAATGTCAGTTGGGTCCCCTAGTAATTTCAAAACTGTCAATTTCACTGTTGATACTCATAAGCTTCCAATGCTTGACAAGATCAATTTGCACATGCAAACTGGGCAATTTATTGTCAGTGATTTACATAAAACAAATGCATATGCTATTAAAGCAAAGAAAATGTTAAATAAAGTAATTCAGCAATTAAAGTTGGAGAAAGCCAACTCCAGGGCTCTGAATGCCCAGGTATATGAATTAAAGAAGATTATTGTAAAAATAGATGTCAACCCTGATGATCAACCTACAATACAAAAATTGTTGCAATCTACCAGGTCAGAGATTGGGGTTTTAAAGAAGAAATTGAATCTGCCTACAGGTAAGCATCCCATTGCTGCAGGGATAGCTAAAGTTGAAAATGAAAAGGAGAAGTTGTTACAGGATGTATGACAGAAAATTAAAGAAGTTTCTTTACTTAAAGAAACTTTGGATAAGCTGCAACAATAGGTAGACACTCATGTCTATACAACAGTAATGCCATCCAATACAGAGGACCCAACAACACAGGTATTATGGTTGGGAACAGAGTTAAAAATGGTTGAGCATGGTGTGAAGAAAGCACAAAGGGAATTCTAAACAGCCTGTAAGCTATTGATTTGAGCGAAGAAGAAGAAAGAATGGAAAAGGAAATCACAAAGAAGTACAGAGAAAATCTTCTAAGGGCTGAAGAGGAAATTAAAAGACTAAAGGAGAAAATGAAGGGAAATATGTCCTTAATTCAATCTAGGGAGATTCTACGGGATGAAATCATTGAAATTATCAGGAGCATCTGGGAGTTCCTTGTTATTATGTCTAATGAGAAAGCAATTGTCCGAGACATGGAAAGTGTGGTTATGCAAGGTAAGGAGAAAGATTTAGACAGATCAAAGTTTGCAAAGATAATGATAGATTTTATTAATTCTAAATCTGCTTCAGAACTAAAGGAGAATGACATTCTAGACAGAACACTATGTGCAATAGATTTTAACAAGATGATTGTCAGAAATATTTATAGAAATATTGCTGACAAGAAGATAAAGGAGATAAAGGAAGCAGTTTCCAAGTTTAACATCATTTTTTATAAAAGGGTTAGAGCTGGGCTTCCCTCTTGGTGGGATCTACAAGGAAACTTGCTGCCATGGAAAGCATATGAGATTTTGCTAGTTGAGGCAAAAAACAAAGTTGACAAAACTCATGAAAAGACATTAGTATTGAAGAGAGCCACTATTGTGAATAACCTTACTAAACATTTTAAGCTTTTGTGGATGGTGAAGACTTTGTTTACGGATGAGCCTACTTATAGTAGGATTACATCATGCAGAATAGCACTCGACAAATTGGAAGAAGCACCAAAGTCAAATGTACCATTATGGAGAAAATGCAAAGAATGGATGATAGATCATACAATCATAGTTTAATTCCTTTCTACTTTATGTTATCTTATTTCCTAAGGAAAATGAGGTGTCTTTTACCCTCCAATGTAATGTTTTGAAATAACTTTTTACTTTAGACAGTTAGAAAGTAGTTAAGTAGTTTTACAGTTTTGGTAGTTACCAACTGTCTCATGATGTGTAAAAAGAGGGAAAATTATAGAAGAAGTGACAGAATTTTGAAGAATCTGAAGACTATACTATTTTGTACTTGATAAACAAATTATTAATGAAAGAATCAAGAGCTTTCCATACAGTGGTGGATATGATTTTGTAATTTCTCTATTATGTGTCATTATGTCTCTTCCTCTCTTTAAATATGGTAATGAAGCTGCAGGTCTTTGTTTGCTTATGCGAATAAATTTAAATTTCCTTAAAATGGCGCTCCCATATTTAAAACTCCTTTTCATATATTTCTTCTATGTTACAGGTAATAGTTTCTGTCAAACACAACATATTGTCTTTAATCTCTCAAAATACTCTTCACACAACATTTATATTCAGCATCACATGGCATCTTGAGACTTTCATATCAGCTAAATATTAAGGGTTTAAGATCAGGTCCTTTAGACATCTCAAATGAAGACATTTTATATAAATAAGTGACATGCAAAACAATTCAATGCCTTAAGCACAATTTCTCCACAGCCTAGAAATTGGTTTCTTAAGGGACAACACCATCCATAGGCAAATGGACAGGTAGAAAGCACTAATAAAGTCATTGAGGGAATCCTTACTAAGACAAACTTCCAGAAGAAATTGGGCTGACAAACTTCCAGAAGTGTTATGGGCATACAGGACTACATGGAGGAACACCACTAGATTCTCACCATATGAACTTGTGTATGGAAAGAACCCTTTATTCCCCATTGAATTTGAAATCAAAACACTAAGGACAACATTGCAGGTCAATTTGGATTTGTCTACAACACAAAGGCAAATATTGAACCAGCTCAATGAATTGGAGGAGAAATGGTTGGCTGCTATCCAGCAAACAGAGATTATCTAGCAGCAGAGAGCTAAGTGGCATGACAGATTTATAAAGAAGAAGGTTCTAGAAAGGAGATTGGGCTCTCTTATACGACTCAAGATTTAAATACTTCAAGGGTAAGCTCCGCACCAGATGGCTAGGTCCTTATGAAGTAGATGCAGTCTTTGACAATGGGACTATGAATTTAGTAACCATTGACAGTGAAAGGACATCATTACTTGCAAATAGGCATCGTCTTCGGTTGTATCACAAACCTAATTCGAAGGATTCATTTGTCAACATTGTCACAAATTCGGATCTACAGATTACGGGAACAAGGGAAAGCCTCCCTATGCTACAAAAAAATTATTTTCTCCAATAAGTGTAGCAACTGAAAACCACCTGGTGGCGACTGTTACACCATTCAAAAATAAAAAATAATAATATATATAATAATAACAATAATCTGGCTGTGGAAACCTTTCTCAGGCACAGACAAACATTTTTGTAGCAGTTGAAAACCACCTGGTGGCAGTTGTTACACCCTCCATAACAACATTTGTTATTTCAAAGTATATCATGTGATAAGTGTTGTTACACGATATTTTGTTCTTTATATTTTTGAAGATATTAAATTAATATGCATCAGTTGTCTTGACTGTAACAACCGACGACTTTTCAGGAATAAAATGAGATATTCTATTATAATAAACAGCAAAAACATCACCGTGAGCCTCGTCATCAGATTTAAGTTCACACATCTCGCTGCCTAAGGATGATTCGATGTTGTGCCACCCATTACTTTGTTCCACGCCACCTAGGTACATCATCAAAAAGGTAATAATGAATTTGTTTTATTTTGTAATTATGGCAACTTAACATGACTATTGATGGCCGAGGACGACTGTCATAATTAAGCTGGGGCGAAACGAATCACATCACGACATGATCGTCGCATGATTTGTAATTATTTGAAAAATCCAGCAATTAAAGCATGTGACTCGGTAGTTATCATTATTTAATTTTGAATCATACCGAAAAGGGTAAAGGCACCATTGTCGAGACCTCCCCATGACTCACCATTAAGGCAAAATTAATTAAGCAATACGAACCATGCGCGCCAAATCTTAATCCAAAATCTTCACTTGCGCCACCTTGCCACCCTAACATTTACCCTTGTTGGAAACTCTAAATCCCCATTCGGAGTGTTCGGAGAGGAGGAAGATAGCAATACAAGCTGAAACTGCTAGAGTGTATGCCAGAGGGAAGGATAAGCAGGTGAAATAGCACTGAATTGCATAGGAAATGGGAGGAGCAGCAATACGGCATAAGCCAAGGTCCATAGAAGCCCTAGAAGGTTGCCCTGAAGCATGCTAGGTTTTCAAAGATGCAGGCTGCTTCGAATTCTTCCAGAGATTGGAAGGATCAGACAATGGTGTGGCCATGGAATTTGCAAAGAACCTGGAAAGAAACCAGACAGAAGTCAGAGGATTGAAATTAGAGGTCACAGAAGAAGTTACCGCCAAAGTAACATGATTGCCAATAGAAGGGAAGAGATGGTTTACTAGGAAGGTTAATGACCCCTCACTAAAAGGGGATTTTCTTTAGGAAAGTGAGTCATTAGAATTAATAGGTTGTCACTCCCCCAACCGTGGCGGATGTTGCTGTCTTCCTCATTAATTACATTACTTGTGAGGGAAGGGAAACAATTGTGTTTAATTACCATTTCCCATTGCTGAACCATCTCTGCCATCAGCAGCTGATCAACCTTCCTTATTTCTTGTTGGGAAATATTAGGCACATGGTTACGGTTGTGAAAACGGTTGCACATCCAAAGACGTGTGTTACGAACCATAGCCTCATTAAACTCATTGTGTTGGATGCCTTGAGCCGTCAGGGCCAGATTTTGGAAGAATTCATGCGGAAAAGGCCCAAGACCACTCGCAGAAGGAAAACAGAGACGGCTGGGGAAAATCTAGAAGTGACAAAAGAGCAACCCCAGTCCTCGACAGTGAGGGTCAGTAAGAAGTCAGTTGATAAACTGATTGGTGACAAAAGGCCAAAGTAGAGAATAAGGGTTAGCAAGCACCCAAAGTCCCCATCCATGTCGAGAAAGGATGAAGAAGAAATCGAGTAGAAGGACGAGGAGCAAGCTCAGCTAGAAAAAACTCCTTCACCTGGTAAGGGCAAAACCCAGTCTTTGCTGTCAAAAATTGGCATTTTAGAAAAATAAATTAAAGAATTGAGGGAACCGCTAGTAGTAGGAAAGGTAGAGCAAAGATCCCACGGGGCTAGATACTTTGGCAGAGGCCATGGATAGGGCGAAAAGGGGAGAAATCTCGATCACTCTGTGCATAGCCTGTGCTGAGAAGTTGGTGGAAGCCGGATTCAAAGTCTGTGTAGTAGACACTACCTCGAGGGGAATTCAAACTGAAAACTGCGAAGTTGTTACACCATAACCTTTCGGGGACGTTACTGATACACAAGAACCAACAACCAAGCTAACACAATCCACAGGGAGTGATCAAGCAATGGATACATAGGAACCCTTGGCTGACACTGTTGTTTCACCAGGAACAATAGTGGAGGAAATCAGCCAAGAGGAGGAAGAGATAGATAATATCCATGAGCTGATGGTCACTATTGTTGTTACAAAAGAACCAACAACAGAGACTGAAGCTGGTCCAAAGGAAAACAATGAATAGAAGCCTGTAGATATTACTGCTACCACACGAGAACTAGCAATAAAAATGGAAGTTGACTAGGAAAATAAAGAAACTGTGACAAAACCCACTAACGAAGATGTTGTTACACAAGAACTAGCAGCCGAGGTGGGACAATTTCACCCTCAAGAAGCTAATACACCTTTAATTAATGATGCATGTGGGGAATGACGGGTCCTGTTGAAGGATGGCGTTCCGAGAAATTGTTGATATTGGTAGAGCTACAAAACTGGAAGCAACTGGCACTCTCTCTGCAGGAGGGAGTGATTCCACTCAAGACGCACAAGAGAATGATGGATTCCATGAGAGAAAAATGGTTAAAAGAATAATGGGAAAGATAAGAGGAGGCATGGAGGCACAAAGAAATTATGAAGAAAAAGGATGAATAGCTACATCAGAAGGTCTCTGACCTGACGTTTGATAATACCAAACTCCATGACCTTGCTCCAAACCTACTAGCATGCAGGCGACCGTCTTCGTAATACTCTATGTTCCTGTGGGAACGTTACTACTTATTCCAGTTAAGGGCAGTTTGTGAGAACAGGTCCTATATGGGTTCTTTAACCCACACTTTCTTGGAAATTTTCCGTTCCTACGATTTTGATGATCAGAATTTGTTGTGCGAGTTGTTCTTACACAATATGATGTGTGAACATGTGAGCACGAGGATGATAGCGAGTGCCATTTCTTTCATGGGAGACTTTTAGTTGTGGGCATTCCTCTCATTTATGAGAAATCAGATTGAGTGGCAACTGGCCAAGAAAATAATAGAGCCCAATGAGGAAAAGATAGCAATGTGGGTTAGGTTTGAACCAGGAATGGCTTACGAACTCTGGCAAGAGTTCAGATGGTTCCTGAGAAATCCGGAAATTGGAGATCAATCGACCATTTACAGAAGGAGAATCGTGAGGATCTGCCTCAACTTGTTTGCAAACATGAGGAGCCAAGCGCTAGTTAGATATCTCAAGCGCACTGAGGCCTGTAGTGCAGAATTGCAGGAAGGAGACCCCTTTGAGTACAAGAAATCTGTGGCTGTTGTTATATGAGTGCTAGAATATGCTCAGATTTTGCTGACATTGGGGGCATTCTGGATTGGCCTCAGGTTCAAATTCCCTTTGATCAAGTTTCCATTGGAGGGGTATCAACCTGATTATCAGTTATGTGATTATGAAGAGGAATCTTGGCCATGTGGGTTAATGGCCGATCAAGGATTTAGAGCTCCGGGGGATGATACTACTGGTGCCTACAATTTGGATCAGTCGGGTGAAAGGAAATAAACGTGGGGAGATTTGATCGCAAAAGATTACGTAGGTAGATGGGTGAACAGGGTTGCTAACAGGATAGACGGTTGAGATCTTATCGCGAAGGCTTTAAGTGATGGGATGGATGTATGAGGGAGCAAGGTATATGAACGGCGAAGATTATGTCACGATGGATTTAGGTGAGTGGATGGACAGATATGGGAACAAAGGAGATGAGTGGTTGAGATTTAGTCCCGCTGGTGAGGTCAAGAGATGGACAGGCGAGGCTAACAAGAGTGATGGACGGCTACGATCTCATCGTGCGGGTGAAGGTTAGAGATGGACAACAGAGATCACATTGCAAGGAAAAGCAACGTGCGGAAATGAGGGAGCGAGTTTATAATGCAGACAGTAGTTTCTCACGCACCCTTCAGGCAGTAAGCAGTTTTCAGAATTTTCATGTGATTAGCCTTATTGCGCAACACGTAGCGCGAGAAAAGCACTTTTCTCGCGTTCTCTCACGTGGATAACTTTGATGCATCAATCCACGTGAGATTGCGTGATAGTTGTTGTATCAGGCGGGGCTGGTCAACGATGGAGATCCGCCAAGCTAGTCGGAGATTAGGTGAAGTGACAGCTATAAGATCTGGCAAGGCAGATCGACAATGGGGACTTAAAGTTCATAAAGTGAATGGTGGACTCCATGTGAGGTAGTAGTTGAAGAAAATAGTGAATTGGATGGTGATTGTGGAGGTTTGTTGGTGATCAAACTATGAGGAAACTATGGAGGGAGGACGTGTTGGAGGCGGTTTCAAAGGAAAATAACTAAGAAAACCAACAAGGGTATACAACTAACCGCGTTAAAACAACGAACTCCATAGCCTATGCGAGAACTAGAAACTGTGTTTTTGGGGTTGCTGGTAGGTCTCTACCTCAAGTCATGGTCCCAGAGGGAGGAGATGAGTTCGAGACACCTGGCACAACCTGGTAGTAATCGTTTCCTCTAATCTGACCTGTGAATTAAAAAAACACAAATGACAGCAAACTACAGCAAATGCAACTACTGAAATAGATGAACAGAAACATGAAGTTATTCAAATAAATGAACAGAACTAGAAAGTTGCTTAACCAAATGAATCAAAAATAAAACTTCTTGAGAAAATGCATCAGCAAACCATGAAACTACTTAACAAATAAACATAACTGAATTCTATGCTATAATAACAGTACAATAAAGAAGAGTTGTGGTTGCTTGGGTTGGGCCTTAACCCAAGAGCTTCAACCCTCAAAGTTTAACTCAGAGCTGGCTTAAACAGAACTCATCTTCATTATAGAAACCATGGATTACACAGCAAATTCACAAGTCTTTGCAGTTTAGAAATAAAACAGATTTTTACAAATGGAGTTCAAATCCTAGTGAGGTCCTAAGCCTCTCTATTTATATATATGAAGTCTCCAACAACTTCCTCTCAACTTAGGGTGGTTTGGCTCCCAACTCAAAATAAACTATTTTCTGTCCTTTTCACTTGCTTGGATGTCATTTAGTCCTCATGATGTGGTTGTTTGCACTATAGGCTGGTGGAGGAATATTCGAATGGTGGGGTAGTAGATGAGGAGGATTAACCTCCTATAATTCCCCTACCTTGTCCCATTTGAGTCTTGACCAAGGTCTTTGCTATAGTTCTTTGCTTTTATCCTTTATACCTGCATTTCTCCTTGCTTTTATCCTTTATTCCTGCATTATATGCACATTAGACCACAAAGCCAAATATCCAACTCTAACTCATTTCATAAACAAAATATAATCAAAAGTATGCAATAAGTTGTGAGAATAGTTGGTTTGACTAAGCTAGGAGGTGAATTAAGGCCAATTAAGGCCCATATAATTACTTAATAATGAGGCTCATCATCACCCCCCCTACTGAAAGTGTTTCTCATCCTCTGAGCAAGTTAGTGGCTGTGGTAGCCTCTCTGACATCCCATGCTTCTGCTGTGGTCTCTTCTTCTTGTTCATAAAAGCCTGCTTTCCTTTTTACTTCTTCCCACTACTTCATTTCCTCTTCTTCTTTTCTCTGATCTTCAAACTATGTGCTAGTGTGTTCTATTTTAGCGGGCATGTATATTATCATCTCTTAGCAACCTAAATATATCCTCAAAATGTGAAATTTCTTGCCCTTGGGAAACAATATATCTAAGTGCCAACTGAGCATAATTTGCAATCTGATTATGGGTGCTAAGTAGAGCCATGGGATTTGATTGTTCAGTTCTGATGAAAAGAGGTTCATTTTGCTCTCTCACCATTATTCTTTCATCTTTGCAGCCCTTGACTTCTCATGGTTTAGCCATGATGCCAAAGCCATTAATTTTAGGTCTCCTAGCTCTGCATTAGCATCCCAATTATTCATGTCTGTGAGGGCCATGTTATGCAAGTAAAACTCAACCATTTTGACCCCATCCTTTAGTGCACTTTGATCACAAAGATTAATAAACTATCTATAGCCTTGAAATGGCATGGTTCTCCTTTGTGCTAGTGTTTTAATCTGAAATTGTAGCCATTGTTCTCTGAGGTAAAGAGCATAGGATTTAGTTGGCATCCTACACTAGATGGCCTCCAAGGAGAGGTTGGCCATACATGCTAGCTAGTTTTCCTTTTCCTGCAATTGTCCCCTCTATTTTTCTTATCTTATTCCTTTTGATGTTCTTTCGCATCTCCATCAGTTTCTTCCTTTGTTTCCTCCTCTTGTTTCAGCATCATATTCCTTGTCTTCTTTCAGCATGTTGCTTTGTATTAGTGTTTTCTTCACCCATCTTACCCCCATCTAGCTCTGTCTCTTCTTCTTCTTGTTTTGCCCCCTCCTCACTGACAGAAGGACTAACATCATAGGTGAGGTTTTTGATTTCATCTTCTGCTGGTAAGTTTCTAAATACTGACCATGTTATGGGGATCCTGAGGCTTTGGAGGGCATCCTTAATGAGGATCCTCATCAACCCATGGTGAACCAACTGCTGGGAATTTCCTTCCTTTAATTTGCTGCCGGAGTCTATGAGTGATTACATCAAGAAATAGGGTATGCTGAGTCTTTGGTGAACTAGTGTTTCTACCCCAAATCTTAATTCTTCAAGCATTCTCAAATGGTTGCCATAACAACATTGTATCTATGGACTCTTGCATTTTCTTTTGACTTATTAAAGAATTTCCTTGTTGCCACCTTTTCACTTATAAACCAACTACCTCTTAACCTTTACAACTTTTGATCAAATGATGCATATGAGTGAGTGAGTAGTATACTTACCTATGGTCTTGATGCCATGCTGCAGTTGTCAAAGATCAAAGGTGCTATTGATGGTCATTATTCTTCCTCGTCTATTGTCTGTTGATGGTTTATTAGCTTTTGCAGGTGTTTGTGACTGAAGATCTGATGTTGTTGTTGCTGTTGTTGTTGTTGTTGTTAGAAAACACAATCTTCACTTGAATGGAAGCAGTGAAGTAAAAACAATAGAATTGATGGAGGGATGCATTGGTAAGGAGTGGAGGAGATGAAATATATGTGAGGCAGGGTTCCCTGATATTCTCTCTGCTCCTTAGAGTTTCCTTCCTCACCACCTACAACATAACAATTATTTTTTTTCTTTTATGTATATTATATATATATATATAAACAAAACTTTAGGTTGCCTCAGAGATGTTTTCACCGTAGATATCTACCATGGGCGCCTCAAGGAAGGTTTTCACTTAGCGATCTTCTATCCTTTTTCATTTTTCTCATCCTTGGGCTGCCTCATGAGGTTTTCAACCCAAAGATGGGACTCAGGCGCCTCATACATGTTTTCACCTGAATCCTTATTCTTTTTTCCTTTTTTAGTGACCAGATGAGGGTGGAGTTGGAACTTGCTCCACCATCGTCACTATCTTATTAATGTTATCAATGAACTCTTTTCTTGATAAAGGCCTCATGTACATTTTCAATTTGTGTCCCTTAAATAGCAATGGAATGGCTTCTTCATCAATAGTTTTGATTTGCACTGAACCATTGTCATGGGATCTTTCCACCACATAAGGTCTGAGCCATCTTGTCCTTAGCTTGCCCTTGAAATATTTAAACATGGAACCATATAACAATGCCCAGTCTCCTTCTTGAAATTGCTTCTCCTTGATGTGCTTGTCATGCCATATCTTCCTCTGAAGCTGAACTATCTTTGTATGTAGGAGGGTCTGCATTCTAAATTCATCTAAGCCATTCAAATGGGACAACCTTTGTTTCTGTGCATGACTAAGATCCATATCTAGTTGGGCTGCCATCCTCAATTATTATATTCAAAATCAATGTAAAACAAAGCCTTCTTCCCATAGACCATCTCATAGGGTGTAAATCTAGTGGTGGTCTTCCATGTTGTGTTATAGGCCCAGGTGGCCTCAACTAGTCTTTCTGCCCAATCCTTTTTGCTACTATTCATTTACTACCTTGGTTAGGATGTTCTCCAGTGCTTTGTTGGAACCTCCACTTGCCCATTAGCTTGTGGATGATAAAGAGTGGAGGTCCTATGCTTGATTTTGTGATGCTCGAGTAGTTCTTCTATCATGCTGGAGGTAAACTGGCTGCCTTGGTCTGTGACTAGCTCTCTAGGGTACTCAAATTTGTATAATATATTCTCCCTTAGGAACTCAGCCACATTTTCTTATGTTGTTGCCTTAATTTCCTTGGTTTCATCCCACTTAGTCAAGTAATCAATGCACGCAATAATGTGATGTTTTTGCTTTGAAGGAGGATTGATAGGCCCGATGAAGTCCATGCCCCACTTGTTAAATGGCCCGGAAGTCACTTGAGGTTGTAGGGGCATTTCATCTCTTGGAGTAGGATTTCCCATCCTCTGGCACCGATCACATTGACTAATGTACTTCCTCACATCCTAATGAAGAGCATGCCAATAATAGCCTGCTTGCAACACTTTGAATGTTGTCCTCTTTGTTGCAAAGTGACCTCCACAAAGCCCATCATGACAAGTCAGAAGGATGTCAAAGACTTCCTCTTCCCTTACACATCTTCTCAAGATTTGATCTGGGCCAAGTTTGAACAGATTGAGCTCAATCTAGGTGAAGGGGGGAATTTTCTTGATTATCTTGCTCTTTTCTCTGGAGGGTGAGTTTGGTGGGAACTGTGCTGATACCAAATAGTTTGTTATATCAGCAAACCATGGGGACAGTACTGAGATAGCAAACAAATGCTCGTCTGGTAACTAATCATCCACCATTCCTTCTTCACTTGCAGGAAAATTCATCCTAGATATAAATTCAACAACAACATTCTCCTTACCAGGCTTATCAACAATAGTTAGATCAAACTGTTGTAATAAAAGTAACCATCTTATGATTCTAGCATTTACATCTGGTTTGTTCATTAAATATTTAATTGCAGCATGATCAATATGCACAAATGTTTGATAGACTGTAATATAATGCCTAAACTTGTTCAATGAATGCATAACAACGAAGAGTTCTTTTTCAGTCACATTATAATTTAACTCATCCGTTGACAGGTTTTTTATTGGTAAAATAGATGGCATAAGGCAATTTCTCCTCTACCTGACCTAAGGCTACTCCTATGGCTTTATGTGAGGCATCATCATGGATATGAAAAGGGAGGGCCCAGTTTGGGCCTCTCGGGATTGGTGCAATGATTAATTTACCCTTTAGAATGTCTAGGGTCTCTTGACAGCGTTCTGACCATATAAATTTAGAATCTTTGGCCAATAATCTGAACAAAGGAGAGGCCAATTTGTTGTAGTCCTTTATCAACCTTATGTAGTATCCAGCTAACCCTAAAAAAATCCTAACATCTCTCTACTTTTGTGGAGGTGCGATCCTTTGGATGATGGCTATTTTGATTGGGTTCACCTGCAGTCCTTGCTGAGATATGGAATGACCTAGCACAGTCCCTTCAATCATTAAGAATTCACATTTTTCTAGATTGAAAGACAGGTTCATTTCAATGCACTTGTGTAATACTTTGCCTAGGTTAGTTAGGGCCTCTTGAAAATCACAGCCATAAGGTGTAAAATCATCCATATAGATCTCTACAGCGTCATGTACTAACTCAGTAAAAATACTCAAGACTTTTCTCTGGAAAGTGGCGGGAACACTGCATAAGCCAAAAGCAAGGACCCTATAGGAAAAAGTACCCCAAGGACAAGTGAATGTGGTTTTATCCTAGTCTTCTAGGTAGATTTGGATTTGGTTGTACCCACTGAATCCATCTAGGAAATAAAAGAACTTCTTCCCTCCCAGGCCATCTAGCACTTGTTCAATGAAGGGTAGGGGAAAATTATCCTTCTTTATGGCTTTGTTCAACTCCCTATAGTCGACACAAATCCTCCACTTACCATTCTTGTTGGGAACTAACACTAAAGGAGAGACCCACTCACTATCAGAGATAGGGTAAATGAACCCTGTATCTAACATTTTTTGCAATTCTTCTTTGACAATGTCTTTAAGGGTTGGATTCATTCTCCTTTTGTGGATGCCTGACTAGCTTGCAACCTTCCTTGATGTATATGTGGTGAGTACAAACTCAGGGGTGTACTCCCTTCATTTCCTTATAGCTCCAAGCGAAGGCTTCTAGGTTCTCTTTCAACAATTTTCATTGTTGTTCCTCTTCTAAAGTAGAAAGAGATGGATTAATCTTCAAGGTTTTCTCTGGGAAAAATTCTATGGTTTTGACTCTGAGTGAGTTGGAATCGGCCAAGCATAAGTAAATTTGATGATTGTTCACTATTTCCTTTACTTCTTCTTCTAAGGGTAATAAACTAAGAGTTGGACTTTGGAGCAGGTGCTCAATTAAGTCATCCTCCTCTTATTGTCCTCCTCTTATGATTGCTTCCATAGCATAAAGTTGGGCAGAATAAAGCTCATCTTCCTCCTCCTCCTCTAACCATAAAGGTAAATCATGCTCTAGAGAAGGCTTAGCAGGAGGGTATAGGACTAATTGTTTGGACATATGCCCATTCTTGATGATCATATTCCCAGCTCTGCAACCAACGTAAGCATTAGTTGTGACCAACCATGGCCTCCCAAGGATGAGACGGTAATGAGTAAGCTTAGCCTTAGGCTAGAGAACTAGGAAATATACAAGGTATTCCTAGGAATCAATGGAGACCATCACATCCTCCATAATTCCCTCAGGGGTGAGTGTGGAACGGTATGCAAGTTGCAGCACTATTGTGGTCTTTCTCAATGACCCTTAGAGGTTGAGTTTGAGCATGGTGTCCTTAGTCATCACATTAATAGCAGCCCCAAGATCAATCAAAGTGTGTGGGACAATGGTGCCATTGATGTGCACATCTACTATAGGGCATACAGGGTCGAAATATTTTGGACATATTACCTGCCCCAGCATTAAGTCAGACAACTGCCCAATGACATTAATGGTAGTGGCATCCCTTTTTCTTCTTCCTGGATGCTTGAAGCACTTATCCTTGATCAATTTATTGTAAATAGGCACATCTTTGATTGCTTGGAGAAGGGGAATCTTTACACATAAATTTTTCAATTCTCTTGGAAGTTTAGTTTCTTCTAGGGTAGGATGGAGTGGTTGGGTTAATCTTTGAGGAAAGGGTGGATTTACTTTAAGGTTGCTTTCCCCTCTTTCTTCCTCAACCTCCCTATGTGGACAAGGAGGTTGGTTTTCTGGGAGAATTGTCCTAGATCTTAGGTTGATCTCCTGGATTTCTATAACATAAGCTAGGTATGATGTCTCTCCACTATATGCTTGTTGAGCCTGCCTATTGTTTGGGTTCGGATTTGGTTGGGCAGGCATCTGGGGTTGCTTAGGTGGAGCAGAGCATAAGAATTGTGGTTGGTTAGGTGGTGAAGGCATTAGGGCCGGAACATTGTTAAATTGGGGCCTCCACCCTTGGGGTGGGGTATTCCACTGATGTTGTGGCTGAACGTAAGGTTGAAATGACTGGTTGGTTGGTTGGGATTGATATTGAGATGCATAGGACCAAGGATGGGGTGTAGACCAGGAAGGATGAGTAGGGGGTCCCCAAGAAGGTATAGCGGTGGCTTGGTTGGAGTTGTAGTATGCATGGGATGGCCCTTACATACCTTGATGGTATGGTCCAGGCCCAGGAGGTCTCCTTTGGTTGATGTAGCAAAGCTGCTCAGTGGCCCCTTCAGCTCCTTGATATACAACTTTGAGTCCAGGTAAAGAAGGACACTTGTCCATGGAGTGGTTTTCTTCATAGACTGAGCAAATATGAATATAATTTAATGGCCATTCGTTCCTAGGATGCCTCCTAGTGCATCTAGGACAAAAAATGGCCAAGGCTCTCTCTACTTCCTCTTGCTTCCTTTGATGTTCACAGTGTCCAATTGTAAGGCAGGGGTTTGCATCATGTCTCTTTTGAAATCTTCCAACATATTTCCAATTTCACCTTTGATGGATAAGTTAGAGGATGATGTATTTTCCATAGGTTGAATACCCCCACCCTTTTTCCTGGTTGGCCTAGAATGGTTTCTAAAGACAGTCTTAATGTCCTCATAGGGTAATTGGTAGACATCTCCTCCTGCTATCATATGTAAGCTATTCAGAATATCTTCCCTTAAAGCAAGACCAACTTTAGTGACCCAGGGTCAAGTGTGCACCTGGCCCTTTTATAAATAAGCTAGAATCTTTCTTCATAGTTTCCTAGGGATTCATCCTGGTTTATGGTCATCCTGAAAATCTCTTCTTTAGTATCCTTTGACCTACAGTAGTCCCTATATTTGTCGTTAAAATTTTGCTGCATCTGAGCCCACTTTGTGATGCTATCTCCAGGTAAACCCATTAACCAGTGTAATGCGACATCGTTGAGGGTAGATGGGAATAGTTTTAACTTTTTCTCATCATTTGTATAGCCATAGGTTTGGCATATGACAACAAATTAAAATAGGAAAGTGTCAGGGTCCTCTGTGGTCAGGCCATGAAATGAGGTAGAGCAAAGGGGCTTATATTCTTCACCTCAGTGTCCCCATTGGTTTCCCTGATGGGGATGGTACTCTCAATTATCTCTCTATCTCCCTTGTCATTTTGGTTTCCAACCATTGGTTCAGTAGGAATGGGTTCTTCCTCTTCTTCTCCTTGTATAGGTTCCCCAAATAGGTAATTTTGCTCACCTAAAGGGTCTTCCAATTCGTAGCTGTAGAAATTTTGAATAATTTAACACATATTCAATGGAGATTATCCTGATCATGTACTATTGCGGAAAACATA
>APFE030010564.1:0-58371 GCA_000404065.3 Pinus taeda
ACACTAAGAACATGTAGATCCAGTGCCTTATCCATTTGTGACAAACAGAAATTTGCTTGACAAGCATGATTGTAGGAGAAAGAAAGCTACATCTACTGAAAAATGCTCAGTTGACCTTGAGCTTATTTGTATTTACCTACCTACCTACCCTAACAATTTCAACTCCTTTCTGCTCAATCAATATGAAATTTCCAATGTAGCCAATCCTCTGTTTTATCTGATATCTGATTTCTTTGACTGCATCGGAATTCAGAGCCAATATGATGGTGTGATGACCGCTGCCACTGAAATTGTCTCTGATCTTTATAAGTAAACTGAAGCACTGGAGAGTAAAACGCTTCCATGTAATCAGCTATAGGATCCCAAAATACTTGATCAGCTTGATGATTCTTATAACTTTCTGGCTGTGCAAGCTGATTTTCAACAACAGTGTACAGTTCCTCAATCGTGAAAGAGAAAGGAAGCAACACTCTCTCCTTATGTGCTGCCATAGAAATCTTTTGAAAAGAATGATCATGACCATGAAGACTATATGATTGAATTTGACCTTCTAAATCTTCAATGTCTTTCTCAATGTCCTTAGCAACTTCATCCAAAAATTTCATCTTATCTTCTGCTTTACAGTCAAAGGACTTTAGATACGAGGACAAGGACAAAGAAAAATTTTCACCTATTTCTTCATTAATATGATCATCATTCCATAGTTTGAAACCCTCAATTGAAGGAGAGTTTGCCACCACCCCTGACCTATCTATCCATTCCTCCAAAAACATAAGCCATAAATCTTGAAATGACTTAATGAATTTGATAGGAAAGCTTTCAACCCATTGTTTAAATTTCCCTTGAAGTGAATCATAGAATAACATAATGCAAACATCCTCATGTTTAAGTCTAAGAAGCTCAGCAAAATGACAGAAATCTGAGATATGTTTCAGAGTTAAACTCAAATCTTCTCCATTAAATTTGGGACCATTCATTAGAAAATATGCATCCTTGGGAAAATGATTTGGGAAACCATGAATTCCTGAAAAATCTATGCATGCATACCTTGAACTAATAATGGTAGCTTCTGGGTCCTTCATAACTCCAGTGGAATCACCATGAATGTATGAATTTTGAATTATTCAACAATGGAGTCGCCAAGGTAGATTTGCAGCCTCAAAAAAAAACTTTCTGAGCTCCTGCTACCTTCAGAAGTTCAGCTTTATAATTTCGGGAAAGAATAAGCTTCAGGCTCCCGGCAGACGCACCAAAATGTTATCAAAAAATCATGTACTGATGGCTGCTAATCAGTTAGACTCTATGTAACTATTTCAGACCAGACTCTTGGCTAAGGATTAGCCTCCCTAACCTGAGAGGGCTCTCTCAAAATAAACTACTGATTATGATTAACACTAAGAGGGCTAACTCTTGAAATGAGAACTTTAATAAACATGATGGTTGGAAATACAACATAAGATTTCTTCCATTGGGCTCATCGAGTCAAACACCATTCCAGTAAGCTATTAACTACTCATTCATGGAAGTCAAGGCATGTAATGTCTAAACACTCAAAACATTTCTCAAATGAACCTCAACTCATAAATATACACAGGAAATTTGAGCACTAGGTGAATTCAGAGTGATTGTATATCTATAGAGCTATAAAATATAAAGGATAAGACAAAACCACATACATTTGAGCATTTGAACAAAGTATGAATCTTGAGAAGAAAAAGTAGTCTTTCTGTTACTGTAAAAAGTCTTTTACATAAGCCAATATAAACTCTGTTTTTTCATAAACATCCAACCCCGATTACATAGAAGATTCAGCTATATATAACATCCTTATTCTAACTAATCGATATTCCTCCTCCCGCATGAGGGGAATTCGATTCTGCCTATGATGACACCTGCTAACTTTTAACTAACTAATAATTACAGCTAACTATTAATTGACAGCGCTGGAATCCTAAAACAATTAAAATTTTAATTCTACTAGATCTTCTAGACTTCTAAATCAAATAGGACTTGAATTCTATAATAGCCTTGATCTTCAATCATTTTCATTCTCTGACATCTAGAGTTTGGCTGAGATAGCTGTGATGAATCTTTAATGCTCCATGTTTGTCTTCAATGACACATCTTTTCTGTTACCCTGAAACATAGGCCCCTGTTTGTCGGTCCTTGATGTGCTGTTCCATTTTGGTCGTCCAACATTAGAAAGCAAATAACTAAGATCCAGTTGTTGATTCTTCATGAGGGATATGCGCCTTGGTCTTAGCAAATGTGTTCTTCCAATAATATCCTCTGACTTCGCATAACCCAGCTGTGCAAGAATACTTCTAACCTCTTCTTCTGAGATGCCTTAATGATAGAAATGACTCTATCTGTGACTTGAGACCTGTCCAAAAAGGTGCCCTTCGCTTCTTCATAGTGCCTTTGATGTTTCGTAGAAAATCTGTCAATTGATTTCCTCTCTTCCTTTCCGCAAGTGAAGCTGCCACGCCAGCATATATGTGCACAGCAGGAAGATTGAATTCATAGATTATTTTAAAAGTTAGATCAAAGTTTTTTCCTCGACAAGAGTCTCAGCAACTTCAGATCTTCTTCTAAAAGTTTCAGGATCATTGGGATTTCCAAAAAGAGAATGCTTCCATGGAGGGCCATCCGCATCATTGAAAAATCGCACTACATCCATCTGATGAGCAACATACTGAACATCTGCAACATTGCCACTGCGAGAAGCAACCTGGAAAGCACTTTTTAAACGACCACACACCACACATGCCAAAACCTTCCTGTGGCTACTCTTTAGCATATCTATAAGCTTATCTGTCCATTCTTATGTTTATTAGCAAATACATTAATAGCTGCCCCGAGCACCTGGTCCCATCCACCATCATCAACACATATACCGACTGTTATAGCCACGCTCTATATCTGGAAGTGATCTGCTGTTCAAATCGAAAGCCTTTGATCCAGAATGTTTAACACAACCACATATTGCGCTCACTTTCTTATATTCAAGATCTTTTCAAACTTATCTCACATTGTTCCTAGGTCCTCCCTTCATGAAGAGTGGTCACTCTGTAGCCCACTTTATCAAGATGCTTTGCTAAAGAATCAGCGGTCTTCTTTGCATTGATAAAAACAATTGTTGTCTTATCTCCCAAGTCATTTAACAATCTCTCTAGTCTTGACATCTTCTCATCATCCTTCAACATCATCACATGTTTAGTTATAAGTTCAGTTGCTTTGCCAGCAGGACCTATGGTAACCGCAACAGGATTTCTACGATACTTGCGAGCTAACCGTTCCACATTAGGTGGCATTGTTGCACTGAAAAGAACCATAGAAGCTTTTCTTGATGATGCACTGCCATCATCAAATATGTGAACATGTTCATTGTTTCTCTCTACTAGATGAACCGTAGATTTGGAATCCTTGTCAATTTGCTTAATCGCAACCAACCACCTTCGTAGTGCTTGGACCCTCTCAATTCCCCTAACAAACAGAGCAACCTCTTCCAATCTTCTCACAACAAGTTTGAAGCTATTTGGGTTTCGTACAGAGATACGATCTTGGAAGAGTTCAGCCCCTTCAACGACGGCTTGGCCAGCATGTTGAACAACGGTTCCGGCATAATTTTTTTTTTACCATGTCTTGTAATTGTGAAGTGTCATCATCCATTGCTTCACTAATCCGTGAGACTGGAGCCATTGCTGCTTCAATATCCCATATGAACACTTCATGACCAAGACCTCCTGAAGCAACAATATTGCTATTTTTTATGCCGCTATAAGGCATGTAACATAATCAGAATGTTGACGAAGAGTTCTGGTGCAGACACCATCAGAGAAAGGACGCCAGGTCTTGAGAGTAGTGTCTAAATAACAAGAAACAAATCCTCTACATATCCTCTTTTCGTCCAGCTCCTCATCCTCATTCTCAGGCTTCAAGTTGCTTGAAGGCATAGCATCTAAAACTCCAACAACTTGTGACTCAAAACCCATGTCATTGACAGTGGAACTGATTGAGGATTTTTATCCTGGTTAACAAGCTTTAAACTCTCACTAGAAGGCAAGCAAGCCTATAGCCATAACTCAGATGAATTACAAACTTCACCATCAATTTGCCGAAACAGGCTTTTCTATGCATATATCATATTCCCACAGAACTCATAGGAGACAAAAGTGATATGGGTGAGCAATGGTTTCGGACAAATCCCCAATTCCGTAGCGCAGCCAGTGCAAATTATGAATTATGCGCTATTGAAATCACCTAAACATTTTGCGCTGCGAAACTGCTAAAAGGATTCATGTGCTTATTTGCAGACATTTAGCATCGAAATTTTGTCAGTGATAACAGACCAAAACCTCCAAACACACATGTTCAACATGACTGACCGATGGTGTAAGTGACAATCATGACACTCATGATTGATCATTCATGATTGAGATGATGCTTGCGTGACAGTGAATGTGACTTTGTGTGTGAGTGTGACAAATGCTTTCATGGCGAACACAACAAACACATACGAATAAAAGACTTTGAGCATAACCAGAACATGGTCACAAACATGACTTAGACATCAACATGTAGAGATTTGAATGCAATAAACAAGCAAGGCAAATGTAAAGACTCACACGAGCTTACAGAGTGAACCCGAGTGTGTGCAATCATCAAGTGAAACTCTTCAAGGGAGGCTCCAAAATTTGTGCAAGCCAAAATGTTGGAGGGTTGTCGTAGATGCTACAACATGCCCACAAACCAACGTCTTTTCTTAATATATTAATCTTTCCTTTGAAAAAAAAATATAGTAAGTGAGAGATAGGTAAGAGAGGGATCACAGGGACATAACATGGTACCCAATATCACCAATCAATAAAAAATAAAAAATAAAAAATCATGGTTGATATTTGATGTCCTCAATGATCTAGATAACTTTATGTCGTTGAAGTTTCTCTAGTTTTGCTCCATTTGAAAGATAGTTGTTTTGGCTGAAAATTCTAAGTTTGAAGGAAGTACAAAAGGGCGAAGTTGATAAATCCATATTAATGCATAAATCCATTGGATCATCATATCACTAATATGGAAGTTGTTGTGTACTCACAATTATGAATATTATATCTCCCCAATACATAAGATTTTTGGTTGTTTACTGATTTTCTTCTACAAGTGATAGAAGTTGGTCTTTGTCCTTAATTACACCAAGGAGAAAAGTGTAGAAAATGGACAAAATTAAAAATTTATGAGAGCCATTATTTGAGCTCATTTTAGATCATGAGTATAGTCATTGGAAAGCTAATTCAATAGAAAATATGTATGAAGGTTTAGAATTTGGATAGTGCTTCACAATACTTCATAAATTGAGAGGAAGAAGGAGATATAGCTTTACTTGACAAAAAGACAACATGCATAATTTCTAGAATTTGAAAAAAAATTATATAGATCTAAATGAGGTGTCTTTAACAATTTTAATTATATGCACACTTCTTGCAAAATCAATATAATATCAATAAGAAGTACAAATCAAAATTGAAGAGCACCAGTGAAAAGGACATAAGGAAGATGCATAGAGACCTTATAGTCATGAAGAGGAAGTGTTAACAAGGAAAAATTACTCAACAATAGTCAAGGGGTTCTCTTAGATATGAGGTGCCAATTAGACCTCACGGAATTTGGGATAATAGACCCATTCAGATCCTGGCCTCATAACCATTCCTAGATTCTCAAAAATGCTCTCAGATATGGATAATCATCACAACAAAGGTATGTAGATTATAAGCCAAAACTATCTGATGCACTAAAATGAAAAAGGCTAAGCTAGATAGTAGATGGAAGGTAGAGAAGAAGTATAAAGTAATGAGCTAGTAAACATAAAATTGCATAGTCAAGAAAACAATTAGTTGAGATTCAAGACAATAGTGGATGCTTAACTTACTAAAACAACTCTAGAATAGTTAGTATGTTGATCTAATAAATGCTCATAAAATGAAAGCTACATAACTGAAACAATAAGCATGTAAGGGACACCATATAATACACAAAATTGTCCATAACCTAGCAATATATATCTCACAAAGTAAACATATACATGGATTGTTTAAGAGCAGTCAGAAACAAGGAAAAGATGTATGCAATAATATAGTTCTAGCAATGTCCTTTCAAAGTTTCTTAATATTAAAGCAATGGACGCAAAAGTACCGGCCTCCTAGCTCTGGTATGTAGGTATATCAACAAAATCCAAAATTTTCCACCTCTCTTACTAAGAGTTTTACAGTATTTATAGGCTAAGTTAGTAATTTTCCCTTATGATTGTTGAGCTTCTTTGGGATCACTTGCAACTCTTTTTCTCCTGATAATTTACAAATATAATAGAGGGAAGTATTAAAAACTCTTAGAATTATCCAGACAATTGTTTCAATCTAATTATGTCCTTAATTAAGAGTTCCTTAATTCCCTGAATATGCCCCACCTAGACTTCATTGTATGATGTAATCATCATGACTCTACTACATAGTAGGCTCTCCTTGATGACATGCCATTATGACATGGTCTAAACGATGACTAGGACATTCCTATTTAACAAGGCCTAAAATGGATTCAATACTATCCATTGATATGCGAGGTTTGCAAGATGTTGCTCCAAATTATCCTCAACAAACTTATCAATGAAGAAATCAAAAGATAACTCTTTCATATGCATTAAATCCTCTAATTCCTTGCTTCTTTCTTGGCCTAATATTTCTTTAGGCTTCTGAGCTTATTTAAGGTTGTCTATCAGAAAACACGTAGGAGGCCCACATAGCTAAAGATTCCTCCTTTGATTTATATTTTTCATTAGCCTTGTATATCTTTGAGTTTGGTTCATCTTTGGGCATATCCTCTCTTTGAAACAATTGATATGTTTTTGACTGTGTATATCCTAGAACTCTTGATTAGTTGAGTTACCATGTTCCACTTTGTATGAGGACTTAGCCACTAAAGTTTAGCATGTCTGCCTCTTAGACACATAGGTGGTTCTTATATAAAATAATCAAACAACAGGCACATATTATGAAAATTAGTTTAAAATGGAGTATGCAAAAAACTTAGAGGTCTAGTCCCAAGATAGTTTTTATTGTGTACATGCATTGGGTTTCAACGATGAGGATAAAGGAAAGACTAATAGATGTAGACTTGAAGTACTCTTGTCATTACAACTAAAAGTTCACCATCTAGACTAAGGTGTTTGTGTTTCGTCCCATGGAAAAGTTTTCTTATACAATTGGGAAAGCATAGGGTTTATTAGCATGGAACTACTAGTTCATGTTCCTAGTTTTTAAATTAGATAGCATATTGAAATTTATTCTAGGAATTGAGTTGAGAGAAACAAGATATCTCTAGACATGAAAATGAAGATGTTATGGCCAAATAAACCCTAGGGAGTTGAGGGAACAAAAATTGAGGGTTATTGAAACAGGGTGAAATATTTTTTTAGCCTTTTATGCGTTGATCATTCCAATGACCTTGCTTTATCTTGTCTTTTATCTTTAGTAAACCCATGTGAAGAGAATCCATATTGAGAGATAGAGAGCTTTGAAAGAGTGAATTGTGAATCTAACTTGCTGCTCAAGGAGTCATCTTAGTGCGTGGAAGAGGGCCAATGATGAGTATAGCATTAGGAAGGGGCCTAAAGATATGCTACAAGGAGGAAGGGAGGCAAAAAGATGGACTCAAAAGAGAAAATATGATGTCATAGCACTGGAGAAAGGGTTATCTTGGTGCTATAGGTTAGAGGATTTGTGTATCACTATGAAAGCATAAAAAGGAATAAAAATGGCTTGAAACTCAAAATTGAGGGCTAAATTTGAGAGTGAAGTGTTGCACCAAGGGTAATAGGGTGCTATGGTACAAAGAAGAGACTCAAAAAAGCACTACAAAAGTCAAGGAAGAGAGGAACATTAAGTTGTGAAGATGAGAGCAAGGTTGTATGATCTATAAACTACCATGGATATTCCACTAGACAATGCATCACAATGGATTTCATAAAATAATGCTTGAAATCTGAAATGTACACTATGAGGGCACATTTCTCCTTAGACTCTTGGATATATAAATTACATTTTATTGTGTATGCATGCAAATTGTAATTCGTAAAAAATAGAACACAACAAAATAAATCTCATCAAGCACAAATTAAAATAAGATATAATCTAGGAAACCCTTTTAGAAGAAAACCCACGTATAAGGTGAGGTTACTTTACTCTCTTTCTTTGAATGGAAAATGGATGAAAGTACAAATAAGTGAGGCATATGACACATTGGTTACTACAATTAAAAAATCCTCTCTTTTCTCTCTCTCTGTATTCACTCTCAGCTACTCTGCTTATCTATGGAACAAATGCACTCGAATAGAATGGAACTTAGCGCGATTATAACATAGCCTGGTAACCTACCAATGGGTAGGCTTGACTCCCTAAACTCTTAACTAGAAATACAATATGGAGTCTTCTATATTCTTCTTCAACATGATCATGTTTCTAGCCCCTTTTCCATGAATAAATTGGGTTGATGTGGCATCCTCTTGAATTATGGTGGTCAAAATAGGAAGGTCAACTACTGAGTGTCATAACTTTTTCATATGAATTCTTATTGAGGTTACTCTTGTGTCTTTGGAAAGGTCATTGTGTATTATAGCACAAAAATTTGCACAATTAAGCGACAAAAATTTACCCCCAAAAATTTTCCATACGATGCAACAAATTTCTCCTTAAAGGTTTCAGACCCCAATTTTCCAAATTGGGTCATGCCAGTAAAAATTGTCCTGTGAGTTGATTCCTCCAATTTTTCCACTTTGAAAGCTTCAAGATGGATGAAAAAAAAATACACTAATTCAATCCAAATCATTTTAGTGTTGGGATAGAGGTCTCCTTAGCACTATAGCATTAGCTTGAAGCCTAATGTAGTGCCACATTACCATTAAAAGACCCAAATTTGCAAAGAAATCCAAGTCAGAAACTCTCTCTAGGAGTTACCTTGGAGTGTTGAAGAGCAACAATATATATTTATGTTTTTGGATTATGGTTAGAGAACCTTCTTGATACTGGATTAGGGTTAGAGGCCCTTCTTGCTATTGTATTCGTCATCAAATTAAAATTAGGTTCACCAAACCATCTCCACTAACTACCTCAAGTAATCAAACTATTGGTCATGACTAATCAAGTTTTAGCCAGAGTTTGCAACACAAGTCTCTAAGATGACTTGACTAGGTGGGCCTCTCAATTCCTTTAGGCTCATGTTACTAGGAGAAATTGAGGAGGGTTGTAAAGGCTTCAATATTCACACCAAGATAAGTGACATGCTTTATAACCTAATATGGGGGAAATGTTGTCATATTATATAATATAGCATTATATTAAAAAATAAAATACATATGTATGTGACATCTAAAATAATTAAACCATCCGAGATCCATCTTAAACTTGGATATAGAAAACACTGAGAGGGATCAAATTTCTTACTGAGTAATTCTTTTTTATCATTCATTATGAATTAATTAATACATGGCATGTAATTAAATGATATATGTGTTTGTTGTGCACACACACACACACATACACACACATGTATGTATGTACGTGTGCGCACACACACATACATTAAGAAATTCAATCACAATGCATATATAAATACATGCACACCCACACACACATGTATGTATGTATGTGCATGTGCACACACATTAAGAAATTTGATCACAACATGCATATAAATACATTCACACACACACACACAGATGTATGTATGTATGTATGTATGTATGCACACACACACATTAAGAAATTTGATCCCTCTTTTTGTTTGATAGATCTGGTATGATATGGATCTAGGCTAGTAGAATGAGAAATGAAAAGACAATTTCCAATTGACATGAAGATAAAACGGATGCATTGGAGCTAGTAGAAACCTTGAAGAGTTTAAAGATGGAGGTGTAGAGCTATAAAGCTAATAACAATAGGTTATTAAAATCCTGGGAGGAACAAAATCAACTAATTACTTAGTTGCTATTGAGTTTAAACTTGTTGTAGATGCAAATAAAGAATGAATTAGATTCAAGTTGTGAGGAAGAAGACACAGCTCAAGCAAGGAGGGATATCATAGAAGATATAGGCACTCAAGAATTGCTACCATGACTCAAAAGCATAATTATTCACCAACTCATTTAGTTAATAAGTCATATGCATATGAAGAGTAAAAAAGCAAGCCAAAAGTGTCCCTAGTTAGACATCAAACAAGAGGACATAAACAACACAATTAGTGAGGAGGGCCTGGGAAGTTTAAGCCACCAACCTTTTATGGTGAAAGAAAGTTGGGAGAGAATCATGTTGAAGCTTGGCTGCCAAGGATAAGAAAACATTTTTAGTTACATAACTATCCATCCAATTTAAAAGTCAGGATTGTTATATACCATATATAAGGAAATTATTATACGTGATAGGATCAACTAAATCAAGATAAACACATAAATGATAAGATGATTTCTTGTAAGTAATTCAAGAAGGATTTCCAGTAGCAACGTCTTTCTAAGTACTACCATGACAAGAAGATGTAGGAGTTCTTTAAAGTCAAGTTGGGAAATATGACCATGGAGGAATATGAGAAGAAATTTTTGAAGTTGTAGAGGTATGTGTTATTTAAGGAATAAGGTGAAAATACAAAGGTTCTTAAGTGGATTTCCAACATTTTACAAAGACGATATCCAATTTGATGAACTTGAAACTCTTAACGAGATCATTGGGAAGCCAAATACCAATATGAGTAGAAAAAAGATAGATTAGTTTTCCAAAAGTCTTAGTGAGATGAGAAAAGGGACAAAATTGATCAAAGGAATAAGGGATTTAAACCTCCTTTCACTAGCAACAATGTCAATACGTACTAGAAAATCCAACAAGCTCAAAGTGGATCTAAAGTGGCAAGATCCTTAGGGACAAGGACAATGCAACCAATCAAATTTTGAGTATGTGAAGGAGATCACTAGTATAGAGACTTTCCTCATAAGCGATACATAATAGATAACAACACCAAGAAGGAAGAGCATACTTTCAATCTTCGGGTAAGATCATTTCTTGGGATGTTTTTTTCCCACATCTTTCATTATAGTTGCCTCTTGTATGTTTATCATTGTTATGTTATGTCAAACATTGAGAGAGAAGAACATAAACAATACTAGGTTTTTACGTCTATAGGTGTGTTAACAGGGAAAAATGTACCGCCAACAATTGGGAGGTCTCCCCGATGTAAGGTCCCAATTAGACCTCACATTGTTTGGAATCGGATCCCCATATGATATGTGGGCCCAACTACTACCATGATAGTTTTACTCTTAGCTATCAAATGAAGAGAAGTTACCATGAGGACAAGAATGAAACGCCTCGAAAATGGGAACAAAATCAGCCGATGACTAATAATTTGCAGAACATAATACAAGAATATAATAGCATAATAACAAGAAGGAGTATATCTCAAGAAGGATTCATTTAGCTAAAACCATATAAGATATAAACAAATGAAAATGTACTAGAAGATTACTACAAATTAGTTCACAATAAGTTACTAGTATAGCATGGAATGAGAAAGCAAAGATTCAAAGAAAACATATAAGACATAAGCCACAAATGAGTTCATTAACATATACCTAAAATGTAAGCACAAATGCACCCACAATAAAAGTATTAGATATCCATTACAAATACCATAAAGATGCACGGGCATCAATGCAAAGAGTGAGGAAATTCTCATTAATAGTTTACAAATTCAAGTACATGTCTAGAAAATTGATCAAAATCCAATAGTTGAATGTAGGCCACTCACGCCATATTCAAGAAAAAATCCAAGCCTCACCACAGCTCACCCTACTATCTGCCAAGAGAAAACTGCTTCTAGCATCCTAATCACAAAATAGTTATCTAATTGCTAGCTCAGCTCAAGTGCTAAAAGCCCTCTCTAAAGGAGGCACAAAGGTATATTTATACAAATGGTGAGGTGGAATTTCACCTTCCTTGTGAACTCTTATATTCCTTAAGACCTTTAGTAATCCTTGTAGTTATAGTTTCACTTTGTAGTCACAGTCGCCCTTTGAAGTCGCAATCGCAATTTGTAGTCACAGTTGCCCTTTGTAATCACACTTGTAATTTATAGTTGCATTTGCACTTTATAGTTGCGGTCACAATTTGTAGTGGTAGTGGCACTTCGTAGTCATAGTCACAATCACACTTTGTAGTCACGGTCACAATTTGTAGTGGTAGTGGCACTTTGTAGTCGCAACTGCAATTTGTAATCATAGACACATTTTGTAATCGCAGTCACAATTTTTAGTGCAAATGGCAGTTTATAGTCGTAGTTGCAATTTGTAGTGGTAGTGGCACTTTATAGTGATATTTGCAATGGATAATTCCGACTAGATGAACACTACAAGGAAAATACCTTCTAACGGAGGTTATAATAGAGGTTTTTAGTGTTATAAAATTGGCAAAAATTTTCAAAAAAACATTCGTTAAAATGTTTGTTTGTGATAGTGAATGTTTTAGTAGAGATTATAATAAAACTTCATCACAACTAAAAAAATCTGGGTGACGTAGGTTTTAGCGGATGTTTTTTTTTTTGCATTGTGCTTCATGGAACTAGTAGCACCAATACGCTACATACTAAAAGCATTGAGGCATTGAATGCAAATAACATCGGTGCGTAATATATATCACACCGATGCCAATATAACAAAAAAACGCCTAGGGAATTCTTTTTAGGAATGACACTGGGGCATGCAAAAAATAATTGCATTCCTGGTGCTTTTGTTTAAACTTGCAGCGTCTATGTGTATTGTTCGTATAAATGCATTGGTGTGTTAGTTATATAGAAGGACCAGCGTTATTAGTTTTCATAATGCACTATGGATGGAAATAATATTTTGTAGGATTGGGGTGTTAGTTCTATGAAAGCACTCGTGCATTAAGAATTAAAATGCATTGGGTGTTAATTGCAAACAATACAAGTGTTTGAAGAAATGAATGCCCCGATGTTTTCGTTTTTCGAAAAGGCACCAGTTATGCAAAAAGATGTCATCATGGTGCTTTTATATACCATAACACACAAGTGCGTTTTTATGGTATGGACACACCAGTTTTTTGTATGAGATTTTCTCCTTTTTGGAAACATCAACCTATGACAGTGCAATTATTGTAATTTTTTAAATCCTTTATTCATTGAAAATTTGACATATATCTTATAAAAATATTCATATAAATTAAAATTTGATTAGTGCATTTGTATATGATGTTTGGATTAATTTGTTATATTATCATATTGTGCATCTCTTCATTATAATATTTAACCATCCATATATTTAATCAATGTTGTAACATTTCACAATGACATTAGATAACATAATAGAATAAATTAAAATGTATTTTATTATATACTAATAATAGGATCTTTGTCATACAAAATGGTATTATTATTTGTAACCCCTTGTCTTTCAATTGGGACACTATGTCCATTACAAAAAACAAAATGTCTGATTTTCACAGACAATTATTTCAAAAAAATACAGCAAGTTGCATTGATATCCAAATAAATCATCATTCTTCGCTGAAACTATTGTCAGTGCTCGAGCTACTTTCATGAATTGGGTTATTTGGAGGAATGTTTTGTTGATTGCATCGATTGTTTTCGTCTTCTTGATCTTGTTCCATCTGCAAACATAAAAATAAAGTGTAATGAGTGTATCTACATTGTTGAGAATAATGAAAATTGAAATAAATAATATACATCAATGTAAATTGAATAACAATGTACCATAGCAAGAAGTGACTCTTAAGCTATGCACATGGTTTCAAAACCAAGTCTCATACTTTTTTGCAACAAGTCTTTTGTTGGCATAGTTCTATACGTTGTTTCCTGCATGTTTTAAACCCCATTATAAATCATAGATTTAATATAAAGGACTTTTTTGTTCTATTAATTGTAAACTCAAAGAAGTAAAACAACACAGATACTTACAAATTCCACAATTAATTTTGGATATGCCAACATATACTCACAACCCATATTTAACTCAATATCAATTAATTCTTCTGATGGCTCTTCTTTGTATGTTAGCACCTATTTTAAGACGTTCAAGGATGGTTGTTGTAAAACAACTTAAAATATACAAAACTGAAACCTTGAGTTGTTATAAGGAAATATTAACAATTACTCACAAACTTTGAAATCAACCCTTTTCTTCCTTGTCGTATTGTTTTATGTGTTGAATGAGTTCCATTTTGTTTTGTTTTCTCCATGAAAATACTTGAAAATTAATATTTAATGCTAAATTATTTTTTTATTTGTAGAATTGAGGCTTTTGTGATCCATCATATTTATATGAAGAATTTCGGCGTAAATCACATAAAGAAAGACCTTTGCTGACGCGTTTTGAACCAACCAGTGTGGTTCATCGTTGGGACAAGTTGAAGACACATATCTAGTCCAACAAGTTAAATAGCCTGAGCAGAGACTCCAACGGTAAAAAATAAACGGCTAATTTTTTACCTAAGGCCCAGGTCAAATATTTATGCATTAATTAATATTGTTATTCTTCTTACTATACTTATTCTTACCAAGTTAATTTAAGTAAAAATAAGTTAATGGTTAGCTTTTTAATAATTCATTTATCTATTTAATTAAATAGTTATATATATATATGTATACTGTATATGTATATATAAATATATTATATACTATATATATTGTATATATGGTATTATATAATGTATTATTATATATGTATATATATATATAGTATATGTATGTATATATATGTATGAAGATATATACTATGATATATATGTATAGAAAAGATATATATATAATATATAATAGTATATAATATATACTATATCGAATATATATATATATATATATATATATATATATATATATTATCCTTTAATAAAAAAATAATTATTAGGATTGATGATGATGATGATGATGATGGTTAACGTCCACTGAAACCAAATTGGTCTATCGGACCTACAATTTTCTTAATTTTTACTTGTCTGGCTCCTCACTTTTCTTGGCGAGATTGGTGTTGTAGCTTTCTTTCTTTTCTCTACGGTCTTCCAGCTTCCTTTGTCTTGCATCTCCTTCATCTCTTCTGGGTTCTGGACATTGGTGTCTTCAAGCTTCGGATCTTATAGTCGGGGAGAAGTTTGGTTTAGGAGATCTGCTTTGCTGTTGAATGAAGATTTATTTTCTGCGGTATTCAGATCCTCATAACTGTTGATTTGTTGGGGCGGGCTTTCTCCTTGCTTGCTTTGAGAGTTGTCTCCTTCTTCCTTGATTTCTTGTGACTCAGAGTTTTCTCTAGAATATTCTTCTTTGATGACAGTGTAGTGTTCTTTTTGTGCTCCTTCCCACCATGTAGATCTGTGGTGGTTTTTTCTAGCAAAATTTTTCTCAGAGGCTTTTGGGCAGTTTTTGGCTAGATGCCCCGTCTCAAAGCATGAACGACATCTGAAGAGGACACTTTCATAATCAAGCTTCTGGTTCCACACATAGTCTTTATTTGTTAGGTTTATTTCAGCTAGGAATCCGGCGCTGAAATCCATTTCCACACAGATGCGTGCATAGGTGGTTCTTGCATATTCCTCTGTTTCTGGGCACCTGCAGTAAAATTTCCCAATTGCATTTCCGATGGCTTTTAGCGAGGAGAGATTCCAGAGATGCAAGGGTAGGCTTGGCAATCTCACCCAAACTGGTGCTGAGGTTATCACTGTTGTAGAGGGATCGAATGATGGGTTCCATGGCTTCATGAATAGGCCTGATTTTTCCCAAAACCAAGGGCCGGAATCTAGAATACATTGTCTGCTTTCAGGATTTTCAAAATCTACTATAAAGAAACCTCTAGCACAGGGGTAGATATTAATTTCATCAGAAATGATAGGCTTCCATTCCTCCAAGATCCAATTGTGGAGTGCTATCAGCCGCGGCCAAAAACCATTGAATCGGCAAATTAGGGCACTTTCGGAGAACTTCAGAGCTTCATCGAGTGAGTCCTGGACCACTTGGATAGTGGGAGCTAGGGCTTCACTCACGATATGGGCAGGAGATTGCCCTCCAGAGACGGTTGAGTCACCCGTTATTTTTGCGAAGCTCGGAGCCATATTTTACGCAGATCGAAAACCAAACCGCAGATGTGAGAATGCTGGAACAGCAGCAAATATTTGAGCGCAAACCCTAAGAATGCTGGAACAGCAGTTGTGTCCTCCACAAGTTACGTTGCCTCCAAAAGATTCGTCCTCCACACGTTCCGCTGCCTCCAAAACGAACATCCACGGGATCGTATGGTGAGAGAGACGGATCTGTGAAGAGATCTGCGAAGAGATCGTACTAATCTGCGAAGAAATCTGCGAAGAGCCTCCTGCGAAGAGATCTGAAGAGACGGATCTGCGAAGAGATCTCTTACTCCAGGGCCAAGAGAATGAGACGGATCTGCGAAGAGAGATCTGCGAAGAGATCTGCGAAGAGCCTCCTGCGAAGAGATCTGAAGAGACGGATCTGCGAAGAGATCTCTTGTACTATTACTATTATTATTGTAATAGTATAATAATTATTATGATTTAATAAAATAATAGTAATATACTATTAATATGGTTTCTATAATTATATTAACATTATTGATAATTGATATGTACTTTATGTAGATTTATCGGAATTTATCAATATTTATTAATATAATTGTGCAAATTAATTAAAAAATATCAAATATTAATTTAATGAAAAAGCAATAGTATATTGGATAATTAGAGAATTTTTATTATTTTAATTATAAATATTAAATAATTAATAGTACCATTTTTTAAAAAATTTTTAATATACATTTAAATCCACTTTGTAAAAGAACATCTATACCCATGTGTAATATCAATTTAAAGATTACTTAAAGTAAACTATAAATACTAAATAATACTTAAATTAAAATGATAATGAATATAATTTTTGTTCACACCGTTTCGCAAAATAAAACAATTCAATTAAATTTAAGAAATGTTTACAAGTTAAGATATTTAATATTTAGTTATCAATGGAATATAAATATAATATAAATTATAATATAGCACTAAACTAAACCTAGGAAATAATAAAGGAAATTAATTCAGAAATATAAATAATTGTTTTTGAAAAACCAGGGATATTATTCATATTGTGCACCTTATAAAATGATCTTTATTATTCAGAAAACCTTATGTAAATAATTTTATCTTTTTACCATCATAGTCCTATCAATTATATAATTCATTTCTAATTTTGTCCTTCTACTATTACTATTATAGTCATATAAATTATAAGATTCATAAAGTAGATAGTTCTCAAAAGTATTTTGTATTTAATTTAGAATTGTCGTTATAAGATTAGAAGAGTTAAAGGTTCCTTTTGAGTTGAGAGCTGCTACTATAAGGTTATACGAGAATGTAATTGCCAAGTTAAAGATCAATGAGGGGTGGTCGAAAGATATTAAGTGTAATATCGAAGTTAAACAAGGTTTCCCCCTCTCCCCTACCCTATTTGGCATTTACATCGACAAGCTAGAAGGTTTTTTTAAAGGAAGTAGGATGTGTTGGCACGATCTTAGCTGGGATAGTTATCATCCTTCTTCTCTACGCTAACGATATTGTTCTTCTCACAAGGTGTCCATCTGATCTTGATAAGCAACTTATACGTCTTAAGGATTTCTGCTCTACCATGGGTATGATTATTAACACTGACAAAACAAAAGTTATGATTATCAAATCCAAGAAAGACACTTACGCTAATTTTATGTACGAAAATAGTAACTTAGAGGAAGTGTCTTCGTACAAGTACCTAGGAATTGATATTCATCACAAGGTCAACTGGAACCATAGCATTGAGAAAAGGATTAATGGAGGATGGAAAGCTTATCTTGGTCTTGAAAATAATTGTAAAATGACAAACCTCGTAATGTGGGATAGAAAGAAGTTCCTCTTTGAAACTTTAGTCACTCCGGTTATCTTATATGGATGTGAGGTTTGGGGTTGTAGCATCTCTAGAGAATCTTAGAGAAATATTGAGCAAATCCAGAAGTGTTTTATAACGTATAACCTCAAAAGTAAAACCAACACACCCCATCCTATTCTCCTTACAGAAGTGGGTCTCTCCCATATCGAGAGCCTAGCTATGACCAGGCTTCTTCTATACAAGCACAAACTCAATAACATAGCAGACCATAGACTTCCTATACTAGCTTTAAATTCCAGCCCAAACCACCTAAGTCTCAAATGAGATTGGTATAAAGACACCAGGGCCTGGTTAAACCATTGGGAGATTGATGAGAATGTGGCATTGCTGCAAAACATTAATAACATTAAAAATATTGTTACTTCTAATTTCAAAGAAAAAATGTGGTGTGAGAAAAATGTAGTAGCTAAAAGAAAATTAAGATATTATAAGAAGGTCATTAGCCCCACCCTAGAAAATCAAAAGTATCTCTCTGTTTTAACTAGCTCAATGAAGAAAATTAATATAGCCAAGATTATAACGAACTCTCATGAGCTCCATAGTGAAACGGGTTGTTGGGCAGTTCATAAAACACCATGGATGGAAAGGTTTTGCCATCACTGTGAGAATACGAACATCGAGGATGAAAATCACTTCATCTTAGAGTGCCTCACATACAGCCACATTAGATCTCAGTTTCAAAATCTTTATTGCAATACTAAGCTTCCTAGCCTTTTACGATGTTAAAATTACAGTAAGTTGAGGAGGCTTCTCTCCAAGCTTTTTGAGCATAGGAATAAAATCTTAAATCAAACTAAATAATTCATTTCTTTAAATCCTATAAACCAAAGTTTGGTCTTAGTAAAAGTTAACCACCAACATCACCATGTCAAATTTTATAGACATTTTATATATATATATAAATGATTAATAATTGTCATTATAATTATATAAATTTATTTTAATATTTTCATATTTTATTATACAACTTTTTTATTAAAAAATACAATAATTCAACAGTAAAAATAAAAGCATAAGCATTTGAGACTCATTTTCCGTTTTAGGTTGGGCAAGTCTAATATTAATTTATAATATATAAATTAATAAATAAAATTTGTGATGTTTAGATCACTGATTTTGTACACAAACATGGAACTCGAGGGTAGATGTAGACTTGCCCAACATAAAGTGGCAAATAAGTGAGAAATATTTAATAATTTAATTTCACTCCAGAAAACAAATTTAAATGAAAAATAAATAACAACGCTGGTTTTTCACATTTGAAGTTTTGAACGCATCTGGTGCAGTTATGATGGGCACCTAATTAGGGAACGTAGATTTGATTTGATGGTTTCAGGTTTTAATGCCGATGAATATTTGACATGTAATTTTCCTAATCACCTCACAAATATGTTTTGGGAGAGAAAAACATCTTACATGATGTTAAATTCCAAGCGTTGTATTTGGTTCTGAGCAGATTCCTAAATTTCATATCCTTGCGCAACATGCTTATATCCTTACCTTGTATGATGGGACAATGAGGACCAACCTAAACACACTACTTGACCTCTCTATTAATTAATAATTCAGTAAGCCAAAAGTGTATATTTTATAAAGTACAAATACCAGGATGTATATTTTACAAGGTACAGGTAGGTTGGAAATCCACATTAAGTAATGTTATTAAATTATTAATCATTATAATTGGGCATGTGTTTATTCTGATTTTTCAAAATCTAGATATGAGAACAACAACATAATGCCTTACATAAAACAACGACCACCCATGTAGATCCTTACTAAAACAGACCAGCGTAGGCCCCGTATTGGTCAGAAACTGTACGAATAATTAAGTGAATGAAAGTTGCAAGATATTTTAGCCTAGAGGTTGCAAGATATTTTATGAATTGATAGGAAATGTATTCCAAGGAAGATTCCGATAAATGAACTTTTTGGAAATTTAATTTGCACAAAGAATAGAATGATTGAAGGTTGCAGGAAAAACAAACAGATTATCTAGAGGTCAGGTATTGCAGCAATTGTCATGCGTTTCTTGGTTGGTTTTACTCAATGTCTCGGCCCCTTATCGCTTTCGTTCTCTCTCCCTCTCCGCCCTCCACTTTTCTTCCTTGTCCACCCTCCACTTTGCCACAACCTTTTGGGGCAATGAAATATCAGTGATACGATCTAGGGGTAAGTTCCAGTACCTACGCCGGCTTTCTCTGCCCGACGATGGATTCGCCCGGTTTGTTTCACGTTTGTTCTGCCTCGTCCCCGCTGTTCCGTCCTTCGAAACAGGAGGAGGATGGGGGCCGACCACCCTTCCAATATTTTCTCCAGCGGGGGGATTCTCCTTTGCATCTCTATTTCCAATATTTTCTCCAGCGGGGGGATTCTCCTTTGCATCTCTATTTTCTTCCTGTGGATTGACCTGCTGCTCTTCTTCATCTCTCATAGTATCTGCATCGAGCATGTTCACATCTTCTTGTCCAATCCCTGCGCTGCCTTCTCCGCCCGCTCCCTGAAGCCGATAGAGGTTGATTCGATCCATTTCTTGTTCACAGAAATCGGCTTCTGTTGTGAAATTTTGAATTACTTCATCCATTTTTATAAACACGTGGGAGTGTTTCAGTTTCTGCTTTTTGATCTCTTGGACTGCCTGTAATTTGTTGCTATCTTCATACGTTGAAATTGTCTGATCTTTGAGCTTCTGTAACATGACAACTGGCATTTAAATCATTATTTGCGATGTACTGAATATGATTCGGTTTCCTATCAACCTGCAGTAAAATAATGAAGCCCTCCCTTTGAATAAATTTGTACATCATTCGCGTCTTGAAGTCTTCAGTGCTGATGGTGGATGACCTAAAATTTATGGTTCTGTTAGTTCAAAATAGAATTAGTTGTGGATGAAAGACCTTTTAACGCCACAATGTTATAATTTAAAATAAAATAGGACAGTTCTAAATAAACATCCTCCTAAAATTATTCAATTGGTAAATTATTCTATTGACAAGGAATATGTGTAAATTTCGTTTCATTAGACCGAGTAGCTTTCAATGGCAGATTGGATTATTTTGGTAAAAATATTTAAAAAATGTTTTAAATTAATTTTTTGGAATTTTGGTGTTTGGAATCGGTTTCAAATATATTTGGGATAAAAAACATAATATCATTTTTAAAATTGAAAATGTGTGTATAATTTTGAGAATTAAAAGTGTGGATAATTTAGATTTATTAAATTGAAAGTTTCTTAAGTAGGTATCATATAACAAATCAAAAGGGTTTTCAAATTATTTTGTGAATTTTGAATTCGTGGTTTGGTTTCCACATTTATAATTTTGTGACGATGATGATGATGATGATGATTAACGTCCATTGAGAGAAAACTTTGGTTTATCGAACCTAAAGAAACAAATTATTAGTTTGATTTAAGACTTTATTCCTATGCTCGAAGAACTTGGAGAGAAGCCTCCTGAGCTCACTGTAATTTTGACAACATAAAAGGCTAGGAAGGTCAGTATTGTAACAAAGATTTTGAAACTGAGATCTAATGTGGTTGTACGCGGGGCACTCTAAGTGGAATTGATTTTCATCCTCGATGTTTGTATTCTCACAGAGATGGCAGAGCCTTTCCATCCATGGTGTTTTAGGAATTGCCCAACGACCCGTTTCACTATGGAGCTCATGAGAGTTCATTCTAATCTTTGCTATATTAATTTTCGTCTTTGAGCTAGATAAAACAAAGAGATACTTTTGATCTTCTAGGGTGGGGTTGATGACCTCCTTATAATATCTTAATTTTCTTTTCACTGTTAAATCTTTCTCACACCACATTTTTTCTTTGAACTTATAAGTAGCAATATTGTTAATGTTATTAATGTTTTGCAATGCAACATTCTCGTCGATCTCCCAATGGCTTAACCAGGCCTTGTTGTCTTTATACCAACCTCGTTTGAGCCTTAGGTGGTTTTGGCTGGAATTTAAAGCTAGCTTAGGAAGTCTATGGTCTCCTATGTTATTGAGTTGGTGCTTGTACAATAGAAGCCTAGTCATAGCTAGGCTCTCGATATGGGAAAGACCCACTTCTATAAGGAGAATATGATGGGTTGTGTTTCTTTTAGTTTTGAGGTTATATGTTATAAAACGCTTCTAGATTTGCTCAATATTTCTCCAGGATTCTCTAGAGATGCTACAACCCCAAACGTCACATCCATATAAGATAACCGAAGTGACTAAAGTTTCAAAGATGAACTTCTTTCTATCCCACATTACGAGGTTTCTCGTTTTACAATTATTTTCAAGACCAAAATAAGCTTTCCATTCCCCATTAATCATTTTCTCAATGCTATAGTTCCAATTGAGCTTGTGATGAATATCAATTCCTAGGTACTTGTAGGAAGACATTTCCTCCAAGTTACTATTGTCATACATAGATTAGCGTAAGTATCCTTCTTGGATTTGATACTCATAACTTTTTTTTTGTGAGTGTTAACAACCATACCCATGGTAGAGCAGAAATCCTTAAGAAGTCTAGGTTGCTTATCAAGATGAGATGGGCACCTTGCGAGAAGAACAATATTGTCAGCGTAGAGAAGAAGGATGATGACTTTCCCAACTAAGATTGTGCCAACACATCCTGCTTCCTCTAAACAAGCTTCTAGCTTGTCAATGTAAATGCCAAATAGTGTAGGGGAGAGGGGGCAACCTTGTTTAACTCTGATAATACACTTAATATCTTTCGACCACCCCTCATTGCTCTTTAACTTGGCAATTACATTCTCGTATGACCTTATAGCGGCAACTCTCAGCTCAAAAGGAACCTTTAGCTCTTCTAATTTGTTCCAAAGGTTGTTTCTAGGAACCACATCAAAAGCCTTTCTAAAGTCCCAGAGCAGCAAAAGAGATTGGATTTATCATTACAGAATTCCTCCATAATGATCCTAAGTGTAATGAGGTAGTCTGTTGTTGAGTGCTTCTTTCTAAAACCTGCTTGGCCTTTAGCTCGCTTACCTTCACTTTCAAGCCATATGCTTAACTTCCTTTCCAAAATAATGCCATATAACTTGGCTAGGATAGGGTTGATCATAATTGTCTGATAATTAGAGGACTTATTTGTATCCCCACTTTTAAAAATAGGGATAATGAGGCTTTGAGTCCATGGTTTAGGGAACCCTTGCTTGACCGCTTGGTTGAAAAGCTTGTGAATGTGGGGGATGAAGACATGACTTCTGATTTTTAAGATTTCCGCCTGGTAACCTTCAATGTCCTTAGCTTTCCCATTAGCCAATCGATTAACACCAAAATCAATGTCTTCTAATGAGAAATTTTCTTTCGTTGTGAGTAGGGTTCAAAGTTATCCATGACATTTGGAAATTCATAAAGCTTTCTAAGATAGGAATTCAAGTCGTCTAAAGAAATTTTATTATTATCTTTAGTTTTCCTAGTTATAGTCTGCCTCTAGAATTCCTTAGGAGCTACCTTAGGGAGGTGTGAGAGATTCTCTTGTCTTTTACAAATATAATGTGTTTTTTCCCTTTTAGTTAGAGCTTTGTATATTTTTATCTTTCCAATTTTAAGAGATTCATCAACAACCTCCTTATTTTCTCTCATCGCACTTGTACAATCTTTGTCATACCATGGGTTTGTTTTGCCATTTCTTTTATTACTTGAAATTTCAATTGAGAACTTGTTAATACAATATGAGAGGGTTGTGGTAAAATTATGATAGAGATCTTTTATGTTGTCGATACTAGATAAAGGAAGAAAATTAATTTTTAATTCATTTAGAAATAGATCTTTTTTATTTCTATAAAAGATTAACTTCTTTTGGCTATAAGGATTATCTTCTATGGGATCTCTATCCATGACAAAATTGAGAGTTATAAGTAAAGGCCTATGATCAGAGTTAGTCTCGTGGTCGTTTAAGATGTCAAAAAATGTTATTTCATTGTATAGAGGAATATCAGAGAGAACATAGTCTACCACGTTGCTACCAAGCCCATGGATGCAGGTCATCTGGCTAGAATTGAGCCACTTCTTTAGACCATTGCAAATTATAAAATTTTAAATAATAAATCTAAAAAATAAAAGTATAATCCTCAAATTTTAAATTCAAAATATATTTCGAAAAAATTTTAAAATTTAACTTTTTAATATCATATCTATAATAAAAATTGGAATTACATATAGAAGATTGTAAATGTAATATTTACATGTATTAATTAAATTTGGAAATAAATTGGAATAATATACTTAACATATTATTATTAAAATTATTTAACCTAATAATGTATTTATTTTTATTTTTTATTTGATTTCATTTACAACGCCATTCAACACTGAGCTATAATGTATCATTTGTTTGATTTTATTTACAATGTCATTCAACAACAATAGCCTATTGTGATTGATGCAGGAGCATCAAGACCATCATCATTTGTAAATATGGAATAAAGAGGGGGTGTGATAATTTTAAACATTTTGTTGTTTTAGAAAGTGAAGTTATGTAAATATTCTTTTATTTAGAAAAAGGATATGAGAGAATAGTTTAGGGAAAAAGAATGGGGATAGAATTTCTATGTTTTTTCCAGTTAAAATTGGGATAAGAATGGATAAAGGTTCAAGCTTTAAATCATTGTGTAAAAAGGGAAAAAGCCTGATTTTTCTAGGAGATCAGGTCTGATCTATTCCTTATGTATGTATCCATTATTATTATAAATAAAGAGGCAGTTGAGCTCTCAGGATCAAAGAGAGGGGAGCGTGCCAGAAGTATTATAATAAAATTCCTCTCAGTGTTCTCTGGAAAAACTGGATGAGATTTTGTTAATGTGGTTACATGCCTTTAATAATACTTGTACTGTGTATTAAAAGAAGTTGAATCGCCTCTTATGCATGGATTGATGCTTTACTGTGTGTGCTAGAATGATACAGATTGTTTTTTCTTCCCATCATTACGTTGTGGCTTCGATTTTATGGTTCCATGACAGAGTAAAACTCTGTTCACATAGATTAAATTCAATAATTTAATTTCATGGTTGTAGAAAGGTGGAATAGTGGTAATATTAATTAAAACTGAACTACAATACGCGAGCGCCATCGCTTTCCAGGAGTGAGGGCCGTTTGAAGACTTGGTATCAATTTGATACTGCGTAGTCTGTATTTTATTGCTGATGGTAGGATTTAAATTGTTGAATAATCAAAGGGCGAACAAAGTGGAAACCAAATTTGTGGTACGCAGTCCATTCGGAAGGTTTGACCTGAGCCAGGTAAGAGGAAACCGCTTGGTTCCTGAATATATATATAATATAGAATAATATATATATATATATATATATATATATATAACTGTGGTTAATTTCTGGACAACGTATTCTGCAGCCAGTGGTTTTCAAGGCGGATCCTCTACCATTTGGCTTGAACGCCGGTGTCATGTGCGTGGTTATTCTCTGTTATATTGAGTTTTGGAACTGTCATTCAAGGGCAGCGATCCTATCCATATTGGCGCTGGATATAATGATGCGCACATAGATCTGAACCAGCATTCACAGTCACATAATTATCCGAATTAACTAAAGCATGGAGAGGGGTCTGTTGGCGGAACAATTCTTAGCCATTCATACAAATAGTTAACATATTTACGCATGGGAAGGGTTGCCAATGATATACATATAAACGGTATCTTAATACCTGCAAGCGTGGCGCAATCCTCTAAATCTTGTTGATGAATCTTGTTAATTGGAGGGTGTCCAGTGTAGAACGCGAAGATACGAGGCTTTTAAAATCACAGCACCATCGACTACATTCTATCATAGTGGCATGGAGCATCATTGAAGGTGAAAAATAGAAGTTAAAGATCGGTTATGTCTGAAGCGCATTGAAGATTTTGATATAATAAAATTTATGGAACTGTTGTGAAGACTGCTTTAAAAGGTTATGCCTGAATTAGTTGGCGGAAGCATGGTGATTGTGTGAAGATCCTGGGTATTGCAGGTCTACCCCTGCATCAGGTGGTATCAGAGCGGGAATGTTTTGTTGAAGATGCTTGTTTTTGTTTTTTTTAGAACTGAAGTGTGGTGAATAGTTGAAATAAAGATCAGATTTTTAAATTTGGTGTGCAAGCATACACATATGCAGTGATCAGGATTGCAGAAATGGAAAGAGGACAAGATCATGCAAGATCTTAAAGGTGAGATGATTTTTTGATCTGAAATTTATGATTGAAGTTTATGGTTGCAGTGAAGGTGGCAGAATCTGGCATTCAGCTGAAGGCTGGATAGGGAGGACAATTGCAGTATCCTGAAGAAGAAGAAGGTGAGTTGAAGAGATAGCCTAGAGAGAGCAGAGGATTGCTCAAGAGGTTCCAGAGGCAGTGAACCAAGTACTTACCAAAAGACTAGATCCGGAGGGAAGGATTGGTGAGGTAAGTTGCAGCAAGAGAGATTGTTGTTGCAGAGGCTAGTACAACTCATGGTGAGTGAGAAACTCATGAGGAAGCAGTCTGCCAAAGGTAGAGGGAGCTTTTATAGAGGAGGAAGAGGTTCAGAGAAATGCCACAGAGATGAGATGACTGCAGGAGTTCGAGAAAGGAAGATTGTAGAAATAAAGGCACAGTTGCAGGTACTGGAAGAATGGCTGCAAGAGCAGGAAAAGGAGAAAGGAAAATGGATCTTTCCACTTCATGGAAAGAGAGTGATTTGGCGACAATTGCAGAGGAGGTTGAAACAAATTCTGATTGCCTTGTTGAAAAATGGACTTAGATTTCTTGCGCTAGAGTTGGAGTTTGAAAATCCCACATGCAGATATATTAAAAGGAAAGTGTTGAAGGGAGAAGTCAGGACTAAAAAGTCTTGTAGTTTTAAAACTGATGAGTTGTGTGTGTTTGCAGGTGCAGAGGAGGTTTCCATTGATGAAACAAAGGAGGAGATCATTGATGATTTATTGAGTTATTGGGTAGATCGAGATGAGCTGGATAATGTGAACTCTTGTGTTTGTATAGCTGACAATTGTGATGTGATTACAGGTGCTGAGGAGGATTTTCCATCTTGTGAAACTGTTGCAGCACAAGAGGAAGTTTTTGTGGATGTTGAGGAAGAGAATTAGTCTGAAGCACAGATAAGGGAAGTAACAGCTGATAATTTATGTATGAATGCATGTGATGATGATATGCTTCAGCGATGCTACAGAGAAATTGCGTTATTAGAATATTTGTTTGAGAATCCAAAGTATGATAGGGAGATTGCAACAGATGAAAACGTTCAGTGCAGTGAACAAGAGGAAAAAGACATCATGGAAGCAGATGAAATTGCAGGTGACAAGCAAAGGAATGTTGCAGAGGGACAGGAAGTTTTGGAGGCATCAACATCCATAGTGAAAACTAGAGCAACATGCGGGGTGACATTTATGATGAAAGCTGTGACAACACTGGCAGCAGAAGAGGCACTGATGCCTTATATTTTTTATTCTGACAATTGTTTTGTGAGTACAGGTCTTACTGGAGATGCTGAAGAAAATCTGTTAGACAGAGAAATTGAAGCGATGAGGCGGATGAGGGTGAAAGAATCCTGGAAGAGACCAACACCAGTGAAACAAAGGAGAAGCAACAAAAGGAAAACAATAGAAGATTGCGAGAGTGCAACTAGTGGAGCGATGCAGCATAAAGTGTGGAGACCTGGAGAAGAACAATAGACAGAAGCAGCGGAAAATGGGAAGTTGCAACACAAGATATGGGATCCAGGCATACACATATCCGAACACATGATCAGGAGATCATGATTAATTTTAAGGTTGGGTGTATGATGCAAAAGCATCAAGACCATCCTCATTTGTAAATATGGAATAAAGAGGGGGTGTGATAATTTTAAACATTTTGTTGTTTTAGAAAGTGAAGTTATGTAAATATTCTTTTATTTAGAAAAAGGATATGAGAGAATAGTTTAGGGAAAAAGAATGGGGATAGAATTTCTATGTTTTTTCCAGTTAAAATTAGGATAAGAATGGAGAAAAGCTTCAAGCATTAAATCATTGTGTAAAAAGGGAAAAAGCCTGCTTTTTCTAGGAGATAAGGTCTGATCTATTCCTTATGTATGTATACATTATTATTATAAATAAAGAGGCAGCTGAGCTCTCAGGATCAAAGAGAGGGGAGTGTGCCAGAAGTATTATAATAAAATTCCTCTCATTGTTCTCTGGAAAAACTCGATGAGATTTTGTTAATGTGGTTACATGCCTTTAATAATACTTGGATTGTGTATTAAAATAAGTTGAATCGCCTCTTATGCATGGCTTGATGCTTTACTGTGTGTGCCAGAATGATACAGATTGTTTTTTCTTCCCATCATTACGTTGTCGCTTCGATTTTATGGTTCCATGACAGAGTAAAACTCTGTTCACATAGTCTCATGGCTTGTAGAAAGGCGGAATGGTGGCAATATTAATTAAAACTGAACTCCAATACGCGAGCGCCATCGCTGTCCAGGAGTGAGGGCCGTTTGAAGACTTGGTATCAATTTGATACTGCGTAGTCTGTATTTTATTGCTGATGGTAGGATTTAAATTGTTGAATAATCAAAGGGCGAACAGAGTGGAAACCAAATTTGTGGCACGCAATCCATTTGGAAGGTTTGACCTGAGCTAGGTAACGATTTGATACCGCTTGGTTTATGCATATATATATATATATATATAAATATATATATATATATATATATATATATATATATATATATATATAGATATATGTGGTTAACTTTTGGACAGCGTATTCTCCAGCCAGTGGTTTTCAAGGCGGATCCTCCAGCGTTTGGCTCGAACGCCGGTGTCATGTGCGTGGTTATTCTCTGTTATATTGGGTTCTGGAACTGTCATTCAAGGGCAGCGATCCTATCCATATTGGCGCTGGATATAATGATGCGCACATAGATCTAAACCGGGATTCACAGTCACATAATTATCCGAATTAACTAAAGCGTGGAGAGGGGTCTGTTAGCAGAACAGTTCTTAGCCATTCATACAAATAGTTAACATATTTATGCATGGGAAGGGTTGCCAATGATATACATATAAACGGTATCTTAATACCTGCAAGCGTGGCGCAATCCTCTAAATCTTGTTGATGAATCTTGTTAATTGGAGGGTGTCCAGTGTAGACCGCGAAGATACGAGGCTTTTAAAATCACAGCGCCATCGACTACATTCTATCATAGTGGCATGGAGCATCATTAAAGGTTTCTAGTGATCATGGAGCATCATTGAAGGTGAAGAATAGAAGTTAAAGATCGGTTATGTCAGAAGTGCATTGAAGATTTTGATATAATAACATTTATCAAACTGTTGTGAAGACTGCTTTAAAAGGTTATGGCTGAATTAGTTGGCGGAAGCATGGTGATTGTGTGAAGATCCTGGGTATTGTAGGTCTACCCCTGCATCAGTGATTTTCCTAAAAATCCCTACCCATCCATGCATGATCTTCCATTCACATGGATGGATAGGAATTGTCTGAAAATTTATAAATTTTCCATACAAATCTATAAAAATAATAGATTAAAATGAACAAATATATTATTAAAGTTTATTAAAAAACCATTTACAAATAGAATTATTCTTATACGAAGAGCTTCGGCGTAAATCACATGAAAGAGACCTTTGTCGACGCGTTTCGAACCAACCAGTGTGGTTTCATCGGACCATGAACCACACTGGTTGGTTCGAAACGCGTCGACAAAGGTCTCTTTCATGTGATTTACGCCAAAGCTCTTCGTATAACTATGATGAATCACAGAAGTCTCAATTTTACAAGAATTATTCTTATTAAAGTTTATTTTTTATTTTAATTTAATGATATTTAATCTTTGTTCAAAAATGGGACTTAGTTCATACTTTCGAAATTGGATAATTAAACTGAGCCACAAGAAACGCTAGTTATGCGACCTTGTTTGTGTGAATTTTAATTTATAATTCTCATATTATCTTTGTAATTATGTGCATTATATTGATGATGATGATGATGGCTAATGTCCACTGAGACCAAATTTTGGTCTATCAGACCTAAAGAAACGAATTATTTAGTTTGATTTAAGATTTTATTCCTATGCTCAAAAATCTTGGAGAGAAGCCTCTCGAGCTCATTGTAATATTGACATCGTAAAAGGCTAGGAAGGTTAGTATTGCAACAAATATTTTGAAACTAAGATCTAATGTGGTTGTACACGAGGCACTCTAAGAGGAAGTGATTTTCATCCTCAATGTTCGTATTCTCACAAAGATGGCAAAATCTTTCCATCCATGGTGTTTCAAGAACTGCCCAACGACCTGTTTCACTATGGAACTCATGAGAGTTCATTGTAATCTTGACTATATTAATTTTCTTCTTTGAGCTAGTTAAAATAGAGCAATACTTTTGATTTTCTAGGGTGGGGTTGATGACCTCCTTATAACATCTTAATTTTCTTTTAAATACTAAATCTTTCTCACACCACATTTTTTCTTTAAACTAAGAAGTAACAATATTTTTAATGTTATTAATCTTTTGCAATGCAGCATTCTCATCGATCTCCCAATGGCTTAACCAGGCCCTGGTGTCTTTATACCAACCTCGTTTGAGCCTTTGGTGGTTTTGGCTGGAATTTAAAGCTAGCTTAGGAAGTCTATGGTCTCCTATGTTATTGAGCTGGTGCTTGTACACCAAAAACCTAGTCATAACTAGGCTCTCAGTAGGGGAAAGACCTACTTCTATAAGGAGAATATGATATGGTGTGTTGCTTTTAATTTTGAGGTTATACGTTATAAGACGCTTCTGGATTTGCTCAATCTTTCTCAAGATTTCTCTAGAGATGCTACAACCCCAAACCTCACATCCATATAAGATAACTGGAGTGACTAAAGTTTCAAAGAGGAACTTCTTTCTATCCTACATTACGAGGTTTTCCGTTTTACAATTATTTTCAAGACCAAAATAAGCTTTCCATCCCCATTAAACTTTTTATGAATGCTATAGTTCTGGTTGAGCTTGTGATGAATATCAATCCCTAAGTACTTGTAGGAAGACACTTCCTCTAAATTACTATTGTGATATAATATGGTGTTTGTAATTGTGTGTATTATGTTATATGGTATTTTTAATTAGCAAATTGTTTGTTTAAGGAGAAAAATAGGCATAGCATATTAGAGGAATATAAAAGGGAAATTTTGCATATTTTAAATAATCTTTGCGATTAAGAAAAAGCTAATTTACTGAGCTGGAATATAATACAAAAGATGTCTAAATGAATTCACTTAATTATTTATTTAAAAAATAACATATGAAAGGGAAAATGTCCTAATGTAATCTTTGTTATTGTGGGTATTATGTTATAGGTTGTGTTTAATTAGCGATTTGTTTATTTTCGGAGAAAAATAACAACAGTAAACGAATATAAGAGGGAACTTTGGCATATTTTAAATAATATCCGGGATTAAGAAAATACTAATTGATAGAATATAAAAGATGTTTAAATGAATTAGTTCAATTATTTATTTAAAAATAACATAGGAAACGGAAGTCCTTATTTAAATTGGTATGTATAATTACAAAAAATTTAAATGGTCAAATTTAGTCTTTAATATTTGAAGAAAATTAAAACTTTTTTTAGCCAAAAATAAATAAATATAAAATTAGTATAAATGGTAAGTCATAAATATAATATAATCTTAAGAAAATAATTAATTTAATTTTTGTAAGTTATTCAAAATATCTATAAGGAAATACACTGTCTAAAGCATGCAATTTATTTTAAAAAAATTAAAAAACTTACAAGATGCTATTCATTTTCAAAATTATTTAAAAATTATTTTATATTAATTAAAAAATTATAAAATGTTAATTTATTAAAGAAGAATTAAAAAATATCTCTTAAAATATTCATAATAGTATGTATTGAGTATAGATTTTTACTATGGAGCAATACCATATTACGTACATTCATATTGAAAGATATATTGAGGAAAACATGACATAATAGACTCAGCATATAATAGAGAGTAAAGAGTTTGGAACTGAAAAAGTAGTTTCTCAATGCATATTATTAGTCTTTTCCAAGACATGAGTTTCTTGTTCACCATTATTAGTTTAGCATTGACCGATGCAACTTATAATGTTTAACTTTGAAAAACAAAATTGTATATTCAAATGTTATTTAAAAAACTATTATTCAAACATTTGATTGGTTCGTAACTTACCGTCTTATTGTATCCTTTAGATAATACAATTCCATGTGGATAAGTGCATCACAATGTCATAAAGTTTATGGATATGGTTGGATTCATACTTATTTACATATTTATCATTAGATACTTTCATTAACATATTTACCATAAGATACTTTCCATTAATTTAGGAATTTTTTTGCATAAAAAAGGACATGAATAAGATGAGAGTTATTTCCCACCATTGTTTATGTTTTCCTTAGCACTTATGTATAAGTAAAACTTTAAATTTATTAATGTACCAATGATTAATATCCACCAAAAATTATGTGTCCTTTACCTGAGCAAGGAATAAATTTGTCTAATTCATACCTCAATTTATTAGTTCCTCCCACAGTAAGACTATATGATTCTACTTTCCTAAACAACTATTAATTAGCATTGAAAAACACAGGTTATATTTTTTTTATGCAAATCTTTCCAATTTTACTTAAAACATAATTTATAACTTGAATGGTAGGACTAACTTGCCGTAAACCACTTGTTTTGGCCTAGTGTGTTGTTGTTTGAATCAGACAAAATCTATTACATAAGACAATTTTTTATGTAGTTCTAGCCATGCATATTTTTTCTACAATGGTATGCTTCAAATCTTATAAGAATAACAATGCTCCAACATATCCCAAGGATGATCAATGATGAGAAAAATATTGCGTTTATGAGACCAATTTCTTTGTCTGAGATTGAAATGGTGGCAATGAATATTCCCTAGAATAAAGCTCAGAGTCTCGATGGATTTACATCAAACTTTTTTCATACATTTTGCGGATTCTTAGGTAACAAAATCCAAGAAATATTGGAAGAATCAACGAAAATGGGATCATTGTACCTAGCACTAAATGCAACTTTTCTTTAGCTGCAAAAGCAAGCCATTTGAAGGGCCCAAAAGGTTTCTGACCTATTTCTCTTTGTAATGTGCTCTAAAAAATTATCTCATATGTCATTGTTTACATAGTGAAATCTCTTCTTCCTCTCCTAACTTCTCAAACTCAATATAGCTTCATAGAAGGGCAACATATTTGAGATGGTGTTATTATGGTGCAAAATATTATACATTCTTTGAAGGTATCAAGATGACCAGGTATGGTCATCAAACTTGACCTATCTAAGTCTTATGATCGACTAAGCTAGACACATTTAGTCCAAATTTTAAGGGCTTATGGTTTTTCAGAACATTTGATAGCATGCATGTCATTTCTTATATCATCATTCTTCTTTTCCATCCTGATTAATGGCTCGCCTTCATAAAATTCTTATCCAACAAGGGGACTGAGGCAAGTTTATCATTTGTCGCCATTTCTCTTCCTTTTATATATGGAATGCCTTGGTTGAATGTTCCAGAAAGCTAGTGAATCAGGAATTCTCTGTGGGCTTCACTTATATTGTGTCGATATCCCAATTTGTCATCAACAATTTGTTGATGATGTTATATTATTTGGATTGCATACCTCTAAAGAGTTAAAGAGAAATATGTATAATTTTTTAAATTTTTATGGAAGCATAAAATCTGGTAGTGAATAATAATAAAACACACATTTGTTTCTTTGACTGTTGAGAGATGATTCAACTCAGGCTAAGTCAAATTATGGGTTTTAGCAGAGGCCATTTTCCCTCCAAATATTTATGAGTAGCACTTGTACTATATTACAACATTCTTTCTACATGGGAATAACTCCTAGAAAGGAATTTTTGAAAATTAAATAATTGGGCATTTAGGGCACTAAACTTCCCAAGTTGTCTAGTACTGACAAAAGAAGTATTGTAAGAATTACCTAATTATCGGTATCGTTAATGAAAACTCCAGTTATAGTGTGTAATCAACTCAGAACAATTTGGAGTAACATCGTATGGAAAGGATTTATTAATATGCGCGAGTGGGCATTGGTTGGATGGAATAAGTTAACTAACCCAAAGTTGAAGGGTTTATTAGCTCTTCTTGATCCTCTAATAATCAATAAACCATATGCGATGAAGTTATGTTGGCTATGGTTTTAGGGTGGCCCGAAAGTTTAAAAACAAATATGGTCTCAAAAATATTTGACCTTGAGCACTCAGGCTGAGAGGTTGTGTTTTGAAGGAGTGATCAAAGTTTCAGGGGTATGGAACAAGATGTTTGAGACTAAGGATATTGTGAAACAACATGCACTTTGGGAGATCAAAAAAGGGATGATGATACCTTTCTAGGAGGAATCTTGGTAAAAATATCCATTGATGCAAGAGAATGAGAACTTTTTATCTAAAACAATTCCCTCACAAGAACAAGGAGCTCATAATGTAATGGATTTTTGGAATAAAATAAAGAAATATTAATGTTTGACACAATGGAAAACAAAAAGCGACTGGGAAAAATCAAGGGAAAAAAAGAAGGGATTGTTAGTTGCAAGAGTCGAAACTATGGAATCATATATGGATGGATTATAGTTGGCCAAAAATCATGACCTTCTTATGGCTGATTGCTTGGGGAATTTCTTAACATGGATCAGTTTTGAGGGAAAGGATTTGACGGTCCACTAGTTTGTTTGCTAATTTCTCAAGAAGAGGAATCTGCAGATAACCTTCTACTTATATTTCATTTTTCTCAATAAATATGTGATTTATTTCAACAATCATCGAGGCATGTTATCCTCAATAACACAATAATTATGACATGTTTAGAATATTGGTTCGAGTGAAAGTTCAAACACCTGATGGTCTCAAGGCCCTTGCATCTAGCTCTAGGTTTTATGCTTTAGAATTCGTGGAAAGAGAGGAATCTGAGAATATTTGAAGGAAGACAAAGGCATATGCCAAACCTATAAGAAGTTATTGTCAAGAACCTTAGAGAAACGGTGTTGGCATCCGCTTCGACTATTGAGATTTTCAACTTGATGAGTTCAAGATGCTCATTTTGAAGGGACTAGATATCCAAGCTAATTGGGTGACCATTGATTCCTCTTAGGTTGTAAGGAATAGACTCTCTGATGCAATTTCGTCTGTCCCACCCCCAAAATATTTCAACAACTTAAGCTTTGACGACACATTAAAGGGAAATTTAAGAAAAGAATGTTTTGGAGGGATGTTCAGAGATGAGAACTCTAATCACATACATTTTTTCGCTTCCTCTTGTGGGACGAACAAATATGATTTAGCGTAATTTATGGCACTTGGAAGAGGCATCCAAAATGTTGTTAGAGAAGGCTAGAGATTACTTCAGATCCATGGAGACTGTCAATTAGTAATCTCTTATATAAGTACACTTTTACTTCATCAATTGTCAGATAAAATTTTCCAAAGATAGCGCCTAAAGAAAATGATTGACAATATTAGCGAGTGTTTAGAAAAAATTGACTTTGTAATCCCCATCCACAAACAATAGGAAGGGAATAAGGTGACAAACTACTTGGTGAACTGTGATAGTTTAGAGAGACAAGTCTCTATTGATGAATTATGGCTGGAGATGAAATAAGGAGAAGGACTCCAAGAAGTAAAGAATTTTATAGAAGGCGATAAATTAGTTTCCAAGAGCTACGTCCCTGATGGGGGTGACAATACGGCAGTAAATTTCCGGCAAGGGAATTAATGGTTACGATGTCAAATATGGTGATGAGGATCTCTCATGAATTAATTTTTTTATCAATGTTATGATGTGCATACACGTTTTTTGTATGGGTAAAGGAAGAGCACCCCTCGGAGATAGAGACGTGCTCTACACTTGGCCTTGCGTGGAATGCGCATGGTATCTCCACGCTTCATGCACTTTTGGTCACCTGCCTAAGTCCTCTCAAGTTAATTGCTTGTAGTAAGGAATCGGTGGTTTTGTTCACTATGGGATCATGAGTAAGTTCATTCCTTTGGTCTTCTTCAATATGACATGCTCCTACCATGGTGAATTGGTCACAAGAAGGAAAATATCTAACATGTAGGGAAAGATTATTTATGAGCTCATCATGCAACAATGAATTGGGGTGGATGAGATCCGGTTCAACTTGTACACTTGGTGCTTGTTGTGAAGGTTGTATGGTGATAACGACATTCATCACACTTGTCTCATCACGTCTGCAATGAATTATATAGGCTCTACTCTTCTATCAAGGTGGAAGAAAGCTGGTTGTTTCTTCGTGGTGATGATCACGCGTCACCTGGAGATTCATGCATCTCTATTCATATAGTGGCTACGAGATATGTGGTTCAGAGTGCTTGGAGGTCAGTTTCCATTCATATCCCCTCAACTGGTCATACTAGGGTTACGTTGTTGTCTTCCTCATTGCTAGATTTTAGAGTGTCTAGTGGTCATTTGCAGTTAGACATTGAGAGTTACCAAAGGTTGTTTTCTTTCTCTTCTAAAGAGTTAATGTTCTTTGTATGCTTTTTACACAACTTAGGGACTAGTTCATCCTTTGAATTGGTCACAGTATTTCCCTCGACATTTCTCCATAACTATGACCCGACTGGGATTTTTTCTAGATATCTAGTGCTTATCTGTGGGGTGTAGTACCTTGACACCTTCTCCATTTTGTTTTCAAACTCGTTACAGTCTTTCTTAATCTTTGGTTTTATAAGTTCTTTTAATTCTATATGCTTCAATTTCACCAACATTTAGGGGCTTTGGGTAGCTTCAATAGTCATTACCTTGTATTTGGAACGACTACCAATTACTCCTCTTCCACTTACCTACATGTTCCTCTTACCTTACACTAAGCTTACATTTTGAATCCTTGTGGGATTACACTCTTGGGAGGTCATTTCTTAGGTAGTTGTTTGTTTCTTTATGTTTTTTGTTGTTTAGTTTGTTTGCAAGTACTAGTCTCCACGCCAAAGATTACCCACCCATCGAGGTGGTGCTCCTGAGGCATCATCCTCAAGACACAACTCTCTTCAGAGGTGGGAATCAGTTACTAATTATTTTTATGCAACCCTTCTTAAGGTCATAAATGAAATTTTATGTCTAGAAGCCAAGGAATTCAAGGATCACAAATATTTCTCTAATTCATAGATCGATGGCAGTAGTTTTAAATGGGTGCTTGATCTAGGAAATTTTCCAATTAGAAGACTTTATTTTCTTCTCTCTATCACTCAAAATCATGAAATGGGTTCATTGCTTAGCATGGTCATCTGTGACAAGAAAGTTGATAAGTATAAACTCTTTCTTGATCAGGAATATTGCAAGACATAAGGTATATTATTGATTATATAGTGGTAATATTGAGTCCTGTCGAATGTTTTGTGGCCTCAAAATCAAACATTGGCTCAAATTATCATCAGGAAGAGGAAACAATCATTAACGCTACATCTCTCAACATCATCCATGCAAATTTTGGTCTTACTATGAACACCACCCATGCAAACGCTTCCACAAATTCACCAATCATCATTTTGGACTAAAATGTCCACCAATAAAGCGGTTTTAGTTTATGACATTTGAAGGAATTTACCTTGTTTAGTGATCTTATTTTATTTTTATAATTTTGTAAGAGATTCCAGTGTCTCCTATATTACCTTTACTCTGGCTTCTTTTATGTCGACATTCTACAGTATTCTAGATACTATATAAGGTAGATACTTTTTGTAAACTTTTCTAATGCTAGTTTTCACTATGTGTATGGTAATCCTCGTGGAATCATAATTATCCGGGTCAGATGGTGAAATGGAGGGCTCCCATGTAACATATTTGGTAATACTTTTTGATATCAATAGAAATACATTAACGGAATTTAGAAAAAAAATGATGATCAAAGGTTGTCCTATTATAATTTTGCTGTGTGTCTATGGTCACCTAATCTTCCACTCCACGATGCATGATTTCTTGATATGTTGTGTAGATTTTTTCTACAAATCAGCTAGCTCTGATACCATGTAGAAATTTCCCACCTATAGATGACCTGGTAATGCAATGTACTAAAGCAAAGCACTTGATCTAATTCTACAAACAATTTGGCGGAAGCTTAATCAACCATGAGAAACATCAATAAGAAGACATATAACTAATAAGAAGGAATCAATCACACATAACACAGAATAATTTACCTGGGGAAAGCACCTGCCTAAAACCCCATCTCTGTATTATCATACAAGTGGAAATATAGTTTGGATTACACAACGCCTTAGCTCAAAAGCTATCCAGCTCTCAGTACAATCCCTCTGCTGCTCATAAACAGTCAAAGGCTTCTCACAAACCTTCTCCTCTGCCCTCCACGCCTCCTATTTCTATGCACAGTTTTCCCTGGGTCCTCCAGCTACAACCTGTGTGATTCTCACCTCACACACAACACTGACCTATGAAATAACTGCACAAACCTAAAGGAGATAAATCCTCATCATGGATGAGCTTCCTTTATAGGAAAAATATTCATCCAACTGATAGTACATTGTCCCATCTCTCATCTCAATTTGGTCTCTGACAGAACTTACATGCATCAGTTATCCATGAGTGAATACACAGTTATGTAAAAATAATAGTTGTCACATGTATGCACGCGTTAACAAACTATATTTTATTATTTTAACAACTTGTTAAAATAATCTAACTCGACTTGACTAGTTAGGACTAAGTCAACTGATTCTCTCATTATAGAACTCATACTTATTCCCTCAACCAGTGGAGGAAATTAATGATAAATTCCTCAATTAGTGGGACAACTCATGTGCATGCTCACAAAGACTTCAAATTCGAATTTCCTTAACTAATTAAGTCAACTGAATTAACTAATTAATATTTCCAACTGCTGTTAAGACCAAAATTAATTTTACTTCCTATAGATAGACTAGGGACAACTATAAATAGGAAGGGACCCATAAATGTTATTTTTATAACTTTCTATTTTTAGAAGTTTCACCTCTCACCCAATGTGACCAATGACCTCTCTGGCCAAACTGCTATTTTTAGACATGCTATTTTTAGCAGGCCTATTTTTAGCACATCCTAAATTTAACATTTCTTGTTGCACATTTTTCAACACTCTCTCTCAACAAGAAAGGCTTTCTCTCGAACTCGATCCTGAAACTCTAGAATGTTCTGCATGCAACACATCTACCCGGTCCACTTGCTCCAACAACACTTGGAACAAAAACACTCCCAACTGACCACTCTGTTGGGCTAGGAACATACTCTGATGCTGACAAGTGCTCCCTCTCTGACATCTGCGCTACTGCAACATCTCTATGCATCTTGCACCATTGCACACCTATCAGTGCCATTTAGCACTATGCAAAACACTTGTGCCTCTTGCATTGCTGCAGCTTGCGAGCTATGGGTTGTCCTAGGATTCCCTGCACTGTTGCTCTCTCTGCCACTCCATCTGCATCTGTCTCTACCCAATCAGTCAGTTCCTGCTACTCCACATCAGGGTTCCCGTAGCAAGGTCTCAAATAAGAGGTTGGGTACCTCAAAGATCCTGCTCCTCCTCCTTGGGATGATCACTCTACATTGCCCCACCTCCTACCTGGAGGTATGGTTGGATGTGATCCCTCAATCCACCTGGCTCGAAGTTTCCCCATGCTGGAGGTCTTTGCATGAGTAGATGTCTCTACTCCATATCCACTCAACTTCCCCTATTGTGGCTGCTCCACAACCTCCTAAAGGTGCTACACCAATCGTGGCTACTCCACAATTGTCTGAGACTTCTTCTGGCGCTTCATGTTGAGAGGTAATTTACTCTCCCTCTCAACCATCAAGTATCTAACCTCTGCCTTGCTCCTCAAGGCTTTGCATACATCTTGTACCTCAAGTGCATAAAGGTTCTTGGCTAGCACACCAATCCATTGCCACTTTCTTGTCATCACGAAATTTTCTATAAAAAGAGCTAATTTTAAATCAGTGATATCTCTCTCATTCGAACACCGATTCAGACGATGTTTTTTTTTTTTGGGGTATTTTTCCACAAGGAATTCAAAACCGCTATTTATTTCTGAAAATTTTGTACAAAAATTTTCATATTTTCTTTGCAAACTCTCGGCCCAAAACTCAAAACTTTGAAATCTCCTTTTAGTATATTGTTCTTCCTTGATCACCTTTGCTCCAATACCATGTAGAGTTTTGTAGAATTTTTCTACAAATCAACTAGCTCTGATACCATGTAGAAATTTCCCACCTGTAGATGACTCGGTAATCCAATGTACTAAAGGAAAACACTTGATATACTTCTACAAACAATTTAGCGGAAGCTTAATCAACCATGAGAAACATCAATAAGAACACATATAACTAGTAAGAAGGAATAAATCACACATAACACAGAAGAATTTACCTGGGGAAAGCACCTACCTAAAACCCCATCTCTGTATTATCATACAAGTGGAAATATAGTCTGGATTACACAAAGCCTTATCTCGAAAGCTATCCAGCTCTCAGTACAATCCCTCTGCTACTCATAGACAATCAAAGGCTTCTGACAAACCTTCTCCTATGCCCTCCAAGTCTCCTATTTCTATGCACCATTTTTCTTGGGTGCTCCAGCTGCAACCTGTGTGATTCTCACCTCACACACAACACTCACCTATGAAATAACTGCACAAACCTGAAGGAGATAAATTCTCATCATGGATGAGCTACCTTTATAGGAAAAATATTCATCCAACTGATAGTACATTGTCCCTTCTCTGATCTTAGCTGGGTTTCTAACATAACTGACATGCATTAGTTATCCATGAGTGAATACACAGTTATCTAAAAATAATAGTTGTCACATGCATGCAAGCATTAACAAACTATATTTTATTATTTTAACAACTTGTTAAAATAATCTAACTGGACTTGACTAGTAGGACTAAGTCAATTGATTCTCTCATTATAGAACTCATACTTATTCCCTCAATCAGTGGAGGAAATTAAGGATAGATTCCTCAATCAGTGGGACAACTCATGTGCATGCTCACAAAGACTTCAAATTCTAATTTCCTTAACTAATTAACTCAACTGAATTAATTAATTAATATTTCCAACTCCTATATGTTTCAGACATAGACATAAACGGTCATAATACCTACACATATCCCTTATATAGGGATTTAGAGCACTAGGCATTCAAACAATACAATTTAATATGTAATTCCATTTATTGATATTATCTTTTGGGATGTTTTTATAAAAAAGAAAATTAAAAGGTTGTTAATATCCTTTCCTCTTATTGTTGCATTTATCCATACTTTAGTGATTAATAACTTCATAAATGAAACTAGAAATTGGTGAAGATAAATTGTGAAAACCAAGACTTACCCATTATCATCGCTAGTTAAAAATGGTAGCAAGATCTTTGCATCAAAGATGATACCACCGGGTAAGATTTTGACAAACCTTATTTAATGTAGTTGTTATTCTATATAGACTATGATGCTTTCAGTTATGATTTGTTAATATATTTGTTTTAAAAGAAAAAAATAAAAATAAATTTAGTACCAAAGATAACATTTTTAATATAATTAAACTCAATTTTTAATTTTTATTCAAAAATATCTTATTTAATTTTAATTCAAATCTTAATTTTTATTTAAAAATCTCATCTAATTTAATCTTGTTTTTCATTTTTATTTAAATTAACTAAATATTTCAACTTATCACAATCTTATATATATATATATATATGTAATTTCATTTATTGATATTATCTTTTGGGATGTTTTTATAAAAAAATTTGAAAGGTTGTTAATATCCTCTTCTCTTATTATTGCATTTATCCATACTTTAGTGATTAATAACTTCATAAATGAAACTAGAAATTGGTGAAGACAAATTGTGAAAACCAAGACTTACCCATTATGATCACTAGTTAAAAATGGTAGCAAGATCTTTGCATCAAAGAGGACAGACAAATCTTATTTAATGTAGTTGTTACTCTGTATAGACTATGATTCTTTCAGTTTCGATTTGTTAATATATTTGTTTTAAAGGAAAAAAAATAAAGATAAATTTAGTACCAAAGATAACATTTTTAATATACTTAAACTCACTTTTTAAATTTTTATTTAAAAATATCTTATTTAATTTTAATTCAAATCTTAATTTTTATTTAAAAATCTCATCTAATTTAATCTTGTTTTTCATTTTTATTTAAATTAACTTGACTAGATATTTTGAATGTTAGTGAATTTTCTTTTAGCCTTTCAAAATGTTGAGTTCAATATATTATTCAACAGATATTACTATCGACCTAGTGGATCTACAACAATTATTTGAACTATTAATCATTTCACAACCCCTTACTAACTATATGTCCAATGATTGACAATCTACCAGGATAAAACATTACTTCCAATTAACATAAATATCCTTTCCTAGTTACAGAAAATTGTTGTAGTAGTATACTCTCACTGAGTACATTCCTCTTTTAGAAATAAATACATTAGCTTGTTTAAAATCTACACTAAGATTCCATGAAAAATCACATGCAATCGAGGGCTTACCCTTGAATCTCTTCCCCAAAACATATTCCTCTTTTAGAAATAAATACATTTAGCTTGTTTAAAATCTACACTACGATTCCATGAAAAATCACATGCAATCGAGGGCTTACCCTTGAATCTCTTCCCCAAAACATATTCAAACTTCGCACGATGTAGGCAGCACTAGGCCGAAATGATTTTAACCATATAAATTGTGAAAGGTACTAATAAAATCAAGAAGGGAGATAAATCCCTCACAAGGGATAACATTGCAAGATATGAAATATTAACATTCCTATAATCAAGATTTGGATTGTAGTATGGGCAAAAGGGGAGTTGTAAGGAAAATTATCATGTCACAACTGATTGCCAAGGACCACAGTATAGGCAATCAACAAGCACTAGACGAATAGAATAGGGGCTATTTTCAGAATCGTCGGGTGGTGGGGTGAACCTCACCACCCGACATTATGAGAATCGCCCGAAACAATGCTTGATACCTCGCATATCCTTCACAGATCGCATTTAAAATATAAAAAATACTTCCTTTAAATTTTTATTAAAAATTAAATTAAAATATTTTATAAGATATATACTTTCTAATTTAATTTTATCCATATTAAATTTTATGCAGTCCAATTATTTTGTTCTCATATCGAATCGAATTCTGGTTTCATATCAAATCGAATTCGAGTAACTATGGTCGGTACCTTCACCTTTTTGGTAGGTCCCGATAAACCCAAAAGGTCTCAATTTTATGGAAACCATACGAGTGCCTTTCCCCTTAACTAGACCTCTAATGCACAAAAGCTCTATCAATTGATATTTTAACTCTAATTATAGTATAATCAAGGTGGCACTCACCTTTTAAGACTTGTTACTTTGTTTTCAACTTTTCCCCGATGTGATTACCATGATGTAAACCTTTTAGTAACTTTTCGTGGCATATGTGGGTATTTATTAAATATGCCCCATGCAAATCTCTAAAAAATAAACTTAATTAAAAATCATAAATTTTAAAATTATCCAAATTCCATATATATAAATGTATAACTATTTAATTCTCTAAATTTCCAATATATAAATATATATAATATTTATTAGAATATTAGAAATTCATATAGAATTTATGAAAAATTCAAACCTAAAAATAGTTACATTTACTAAGATATTGATTTATTCCATAACTTCATTCTAGAATAGTGATTCAATATTTATGTTTATTAAAAATATATTTTCAAAATTATAAACTTCAAATTTCCAATATATTAAATATATATAATATTATTGGAAATATTAAAATTCATATAAAATTTCATGAGAAATTCAAACCTAAAAATAATTACATTTATTAAGATATTGATTTATTCCATAACTTCATGCTAGGAAATAGTGATTCAATATTTTATGTTTATTAAAAATACATTTCAAAATTATAAACTCCAATTATTATTAAATTTTAGTACTCCATGTTTGAATTCAATAATAAAAAAATATTTTATGTTTATTAAAAATATATTTTCAAAATTATAAACTCCGAATTATTTTAAATTTTAGTCTTGTATATTTGAATTCATTAATAAAAAAATTAATGATAAAAGCAAAACTGAATAAAAAGACTAAATTTCAAGGAAAGACGAATTAAAAATATATGTGAGAAGAAAAAATTTAAAACAATTTGATAAACTTATTTATATTATCTGATCTTTTTAGATTTTATTGTTTTCAAGGCCACTTTTTAATTTTCCAATTAAAACTTAAATACATTTAAATATTCTAATCTATATCGTTATAGGTTGTCAACCAAACGGACCGCTATTTCAGACCCACCCCAAACTCTCTATATATATTTCAGGCCTCTGCCCGGAATGTATGTTAAAACTGCTTATGCCTGTATTGAAGTGCCTGGAGCATCCAGGTGTATTGAGTGTGGCAGCTCAAATTGTTGGCGATCAGTGGGAGGAGATCGATTATTAATGGAGACAAAAAAGGTTGATACTGGAGTTCTGTTCGTCATCACGCTAATGCTCCTTCTAAATCTTACTGAGTGATTTGCCGACCTGCACGTGGAGCAGCAGTAGCAGGTGAATAGGCGAAATTCCATGTGAAATGAAATGAAATGAAACCGAGAGGACTAGTGCGGCCTTCGGCCTCTTCACAGTGTCGAAATTATGGGCGTGACCGTTCAGGCTGTACACCACGGCCATATTCTATGTGGAATGAAATGAAACCGAAAGGACCAGTGCCGCCTTCTGCCCCTTTACAGTGCACCGCCCGTCCATTCTGAGAATCGCCCGACCATCACCCCTATTATATTCTTCCAGTGCTGGTTGATTGCCTATATACTGTGGTTCTCGGCAGTCAGAGTTGTGACACGATAATTTTCCTATTAGCAGTAATTAGCAATTAGCGGCGTCTTATTTAATATAAGCGAAGAGAGGCCCACTGTAACTGTTGCGTCCACCAAATGGGCACTACAAACTCCCAAACTCACGCACCGATGATATTCTGGAATTTAGTAGGTAAAAACACACTGCTCGTCTCCCCACGATCACCGTTAGCCGGCGCGCTTTCATACTCATTCCGCGTTTCATTGGGTATAATGATATTGCCGCCTTACCTGCTCCCCCGTGCCACCCCATACCCATTGATTGTTGAAGCGCGCCTCTCGTAATCCGCGATGTGCTTTTTAGTAGGCAGCATGTCCCTTCTGGTTTTTTTTTTAAAATCATTTTTTAATAGTATAAATAAATAAATATCCTCAAAACCCCATAAACACCTAAAACCCTAGAAACACCTAAAATCTTGAGATTTAACCCATGTAACTGAGAATTTAAAAAAATTCTACGGAATTTTATTTTCAGATAAACTGATTTGAATATTGCGTGATGGGCAAATCTCTAGATATGTGAGTTAAACTTATGTTTCGTGTGTGTTTGAGTCCATCTTATCTTAGTGGTTTCTCACCAACTTTGTGTGACATGGGATTTTTATTTGTACCATTCTCTTGTTACTTCCTTACATATGGTTTGGTTGACCCCCGGGAGCAGGTAAGGCGCTTCAACAATCGATGAGTATGGGGTTGCACGGGGGAGCAGGTAAGGCGGTAATAACATTATACCCAAAGAAACGCGGAATGAGTATGAAAGCACGCCGGCTGACGGTGATCGTAGGGAGACGAGCAGTGTGTTGTTACCTACGAAATTCCAGAATATCATCGGTGCGTGAGTTTGGGAGTTTGTAGCGCCCATTTGGTGGACCCAACAGTTACGGTGGGCTTCTCTTCGCTTTTATTAAATAAGACGCCAACACGCACTGGAGGAATAGAATAGGGGCGTCGCCCCGCGACCACCCGGGTGGTGGCGGGGCGATTCTGAGAATTACCCCCACCACCCGGCGATTCTGAGAATCGCCCCAAACAATGCTAGATACCTCGCATATCTTTCACAGATCGCATTTAAAATATAAAAATAGTTCTTAGCTGGTTCTTAAGGGGCAGTTAAGGCCATCGCTGGTGCACTGTGAAGGGGCCGAAGGCGGCATTGGTCCTTTCGGTTTCATTTCATTCCACATGGAATATGGCTATGGTGGTGGACAGCCTGAACCGTCACGCCCGTAATTTTGACACTGTGAAGAGGCCAAAGGCGGCACTGGTCCTCTCGATTTCATTCCATTCCACATGGAATCTCGCCTATTCACCTGCTGCTGCTGCTCCACGTGCAGGTTGGCAGATCGCTCAGCAGCAACAAGATTTAGAAGGAGCATTAGCGCGATGACGAACAGAACTGCAGTATCAACCTTTTTTGTCTCCATTAATAATCGATCTCCTCCCACTGACTGCCAACGATTTGAGCTGCCACACTCAATACACAAGGATGCTCCAGGCACTTCAATATAGGCAAAAGCAGTCTTAACATACATTCCGGGCAGAGGCCTGAAACATATATAGAGAGTTTGGGGTGGGTCTGAAATAGCGGTCCGTTTGGTTGACAACCTAGAACTTGTGGGGATTCGATATATTTCATGTTATTAGTTAGTCGCAGTTAGATTTGCCAACTTTTTCGGCATAGTTAATTCTATAACGATATGGATTAGATAATTTAATTGTATTTTAAATTTTAATTGGAAAAGTAAAAAGTGGCCCTGAAAACAATACAAGTTAGAAAGGGTAGATAATATAAATAAGTTTATCAAATTGTTTTAAATTTTTTCATTCACATATATTTTTAATTCGCCTTTCCTTAAAATTTAGTCCTTTAATTTAGTTTTGCTTTTATCATCAATTTTTTTATTATTGAATTCAAACATATAAGACTAAAATTTAAAATAATTTGGAGTTTATAATTTTGAAAATATATTTTTAATAAACAAAAAATATGTTTTTATTATTAAATTCAAATATACAGGACTAAAATTCAAAATAATTGGAGTTTATTAATTTTGAAAATATATTTTTAATAAACATAAAATATGAATCACAATATTTCTAGGATTGAAGTTATGGCATAAATCAATATCTTACTAATGTAACTATTTTTAGGTTTGAATTTTTCTTGAAATTCTATATGAATTTCTAATATTTCCAATAAATACTCTATATATATTTAATTATATTGGGAATTTAGAAAGATAAATAGTATATATATATATATATATATATATATATATATATAATATATAATATTATAATTTCGATAATTTGAAAATTTATGGTTATTAATTAAGTTCCTCTAATTTTTAGAGATCCGCTTAGGGCATATTTAATAAACACATACACACATCATGGTAATCACATCGGGCAAGGGAGGCATCAAGGGAAAAGTTGAAAAAAGGAAAATTGCACAACAATGTAGGGCTTAAAAGGTGAGTGTCACCTTGATTATACTATAATTAGAGTTAAAATATCAAATAATTTTGAGCTTTTGTGCATTAAAAAACAAAAAACCTAGGTCTACTTCAGGGGAAAGGTACTCGTATGGCTGCCATAAAGTTGAGACCTTTTGGGTTTACATAGTTACTCGAATTCGATTCGATATGAAACCAAAATAATTTGACTGCACAAAATTTAATACGGATAAAATTAAATTCGAAAGCATACATCTTATAAGTATTTTAATTTAATTTTTAATAAAAATTTAAAGGAACCATTTTTATATTTTAAATGCGATCTGTGAAGGATATCCGAGGTATCAAGCATTGTTTGGGGCGATTCTCATAATCGCCCCGCCACCACCCCGCCACCGCCCGGGTGGTGGTGGGGCGGTGGCAGGGTGATTCTGAGAATCACCCCACCACCCGGCGATTCTCAGAATCGCCCCTATTCTATTCATCCAGTGCTTGTTGATTGCCTATACTGTGGTCCTTTGCAGTTAGAGTTGTGACACGATAATTTTCCTTACAACTCCCCTTTTGCCCAGACTACAATTCATATGTTGATTATAGCAATGCTAATATTTCACATCTTGCAATGCTATCGCTTGTGAGGGGTTTATCTCCCTTCTTGATTTTATTAGTACCTTCCACAATTTATATGGTTAAAGTCATTTCGGCCAATAGCTACCTACGTTGTGCGAAGTTTGAATATGTTTTGGGGAAGAGATTCAAGGGTAAGCCCTAGATTGCATGTGATTTTTCATGGAATCATAGTGTAGATGATTTTAATCAAGTTGATGTATTTATTTCTAAAAGATGAATGTACTCAGTGAGAGTATAGTACTACAACAATTCTGCGTAACTAGGAAAGGATATTTATGTTAATTGGGAGTAATATTTTATCATGGTAGATTGTCAATCATTGGACATATAGTTCGCAAGGGGTTTGTGAAATGATTAATAGTTGAAATTATTGTTGTAGATCCACTGGGTTGACAGTAATATCTGTTGAATAATATATTGAACTCATCATTTTGAAAGGCCAATAGAAAAATCACCAACATTCAAAATATCTAAGCTTGGTGTCCAAAATTCTTTGGCACAATTTCTCGCTACAAAGATTTGATTTCCTACCAGAAAGTTGTGTGGCTTGTAACAATGATTTACAGGACAGTATGCCAGACTTCGGTAGTTGCTACACTAATTCTCGAGACTTTTCGGAGTGTGCATGCTGCATTTGAATAAGGGGGTTGATTCTTAGAATCACCCCAAACAATGCTTACTCGGCATCCAATACGATATTAAGTGGATTTCAGAACAGGAGTTCCTCTTCGTGAGGTAAAATTTATATATAGATATGAGTCAATAAGAATTATGGTAGCCGATTCATCCATGAAATGGGGACGAGCTAATTAATTTTCTTTGAAAAACTGTAGGTTGGCATGCAAAGAGATCAAGATAGGCGGCTGAAACACAAAGCTGGTATGTAATACTCATATGCTATTACATTCATATGGTCACTAATCTCCTCATTCCTTTAATTATGTTTTAGCTTTTGTGGTTGTTGTTAACATTGGGTAACTTTGCATGTGTGTGCAGATAACGTTGGAATCATTCCTTATTATTCTGTGTGGAACAAAGTTGTGGTACATCTTACTCATTCATGGTGGATTCTTCGGAGGGAATTATTGTTGTTACGAGGACACCTACATTGCCACAACTACAACTACAGCCGAGCCTCAGAAAGGAAGCACAATTGTGACTTCTTCCGTTTAACAGTTGTTCTCTTGTAATATATCACGATTTCATGAATGGCTTTTGTGGTTAGTGACTACAAAATTAATTCTTAGAAGAGAAAATCAGGTCTAGACTTGAGAGGAACTGTGTAATTATTTTGTGCAAACTGCAAGTTTAACGAGTTGGATCCAGTTTGTGTATGAGTTTCAGTTTTGTAATATGTAAATCGTTGTTTCTTCTTATTATGGAAATATATGTTTCTCTTCAACTAAAATCTTTCTTATTTTCAAAGTTTATCATCAACAGACCATGGGTTAAATTCTCATTCAAATCATTCTATAGATACCTATAATCATATGAGATTACGCTGGAAATTAAAATCAAGATCAGTCCAACTTTTTATATAACAGTGAGTAGCTGGTTGTCGTATTTGCAATTTTGTGGTGGTCTGTTTCACGCAGGTGATGCTGCTTTCGTCGGTAGACATGTGGAAAAAACTTCTCGAGGAAATCATCCACTGATGTTACACCGCCTATTACACATTCAAAAACCCCCAATTAGTTTTCAAAATGTCGGCAATTTTCTAAATTTTTAAGCTCCACCTATAGCCTAAAGCTACTTATCAATTTTTCTCCATTTTGTTTCCATTTTATCCTCATTATCCGTGATTGGATTATTACGTTTTTTATTAGAATAATAAGTGCAAAATTTTCAGTGAGGGATCATGAGCTAGAGAAGGTTTACATTGAAGAATTGTTTTGTAGCATAAGCCATAAGCCATTTAAAATTTTAACATCCGTATAAAACATAGTTTTTCTGTAGCTAAAGAATTTATAAAAGATTAAACCATTACTATATATATTTAGATCTGAATTTGGTTGATAGTAATTTCAAAATTTTGTAATCGTAAGTTAGCGTAAGATTTTTCATTCCACTATTTTAGACCACTATTGCCATTCCATTCATGCCATTTGACTTCATTATAGCTAAAATAAGCACATGATGCAATAGTTAGTTAATTTAATGTCATTCCACTCATGCCATTTGGCTTAATTATAGACTAAAATAAGCACAGGATGCAAGAGTTAGTTAACTAGTTTGTTGTACTTCATACTAAGTATGAATACTTATATGTTTTTTCACTAAGAAGTGGCTGCGTTCCTTCATACTAGGAAATAAGTTTTAATTAGTTTTGTTTACTTGGTACTAAGTATAAACACTTAAAAATGGTCATATTCCTAGACACTAGGGGAAAAAACACTAGAATTTAGTAGGAATTTATTATAGTTAAGTAGTTTTTGTATAAAAATTAAGAGAACTAAGTTTAAGGGATTTTATTGTTTTGGTGTTTAATCATTTTTTCCTGAAATTCAAAGAGTAATTGCTTCCAATCTTGCTGGTTAGTGTGTGTATGCTTGTGATTACCAATTCTACTCTAGAGCAAGGGCGACTCTAAAGAAGTGGTAATGCTAATTTTAAGTTATTTTGCTATGTAAATATATAAATATGTTTTCTTTCTATCCATCTATATTTCAATGAATTCAAATTGTTATTTTCTAACTTAGGGAATATTTCATTTTTTTTTTTTATATTTGTAAATTATTTAATTCTTTTTGTAAAATAGCTATACTCTATTTTATCCACTATATTGTATTTTATAAAATATATTCATAGTGTATTTTATTAGATGTACCTTATTTTCTTCCCAGTGGTTATACCTTGTTTCTTTCAATACCCCTTGCAATTATTTCATAAAAAGTAGTTGTAGTAAATTTATATAGCAACATTGTAGCCCTAGTAATAGATTTATTTTCTACAAATAGTATATTTGTTGAATTGAATTTTTGCAGACATAAAAAAATAGTTTTATCATTGTAAGAATTTTTAATTGTTAAATTGATTTTAAACTATTGTACATATTAGTATTAACGGTTGACTAGTTTAATTGAGCCAATTATAGTATGTAATTACCTCTATATCACTTGTTAATAATTGGTAAATTCACTTAGAGACCAGTAAACGTGAAATGAATAGCCAAATTGAAAGCTCATGACACAACATTGATATATAAAGTAGATTCTATATAAGAGATTGTAGGAGCTTGTCACGTGCAATAGATTTGGATTATTGATCCGACCATTAATTCAATGGATGGTGTTTGACATGAAGAGATTGAAATATGTTACTCATGAAGTAGATGGTGGGATTGAAACAAAAAAAACATAGCACCGTTGATGTTGATGTTATGGTCGAGAACATGTTGAATTTATACTCAGGAAAGAAAATTGATATTCTACCAAAAACATGAATGTGTTTTTTCCTCATAAACAACTTTGTTTGGCACATAAAAATTTGGTTTTACTAGCATTTTTTTAAAAGTTTGAAAATTGACCCTAAAAAAAAAATCATCATTCCAGTATCATCACTTTTTCGTTTTGAAGCTATATTTTAAACGAAAATTTCGTAGTAAATTTCGTAGTCACTGCCATTTTCAAAACATGTTAATAATTGACCCTAAAAAATAAAATCATCGTTCCAATATACACACTTTTCGTTTTTAGCACTATTTTTGATGTTTTTTCGGGGTTTTTTGGCTAGAGTTCCCGTTTTGAGTTTATATTTACTGTTTCAAAGTTTACATGGTTAATTCTTGGATGATATAAATGAAAAAACCTCCTTTTTATATATAGGAGTCTAAGGGGTCACAATATAGCCAAAGCGAAGCTAGCAATAATAATATAAGGGCACAAAAATAACAATAGTGGGCTTCTATGGGGTACAATAATAACAATATGGGGACACTAGGGACACAACAATAAGAATAAGGGATGCAATTACAATAGTAATGGGGGAATCACTAGTATTATAGGGACCTAAAAATCACGGTCTATCTCTATGATAAACTGAGTGAGAGAGTGAATGGAGTTCTCATGCAGTGTGACACACTAATGTAGTGGTTGTCCTAGAAGCGTGTATGTGAACATTGTGCACCTCATGTAATCTTCATGGATTTTATACTTTTGATATATAACTACTGAGGCCATTTTGTTGTCAAGCAAGGCCATTCCACCTTCACCTTCATATGTGTTTGTGACAAGAGATTCCAAAGCTTCCTCGAGATTTCAAAGTCATTCCCATAAGATATACACTCTAGAAGAGAAATTGTGGGTCTAGTCATGATAAGTATGCAAAGATTCAAAACAAATTGTGAGGAATCAGCTTGTCATCTAACCTTCCTTCTAGTACCAGAAATGTTGACGGTGCTTGATCCGACAACATTCAAGGGATCTCCTGAGTATGAAGTTCCAACTAGACCTCACACCGTTTGGTGTAGGAGTCCCATCTGGTATGATGGCTCAGTTTTTGTTATATTAAAGTTTTTCCTTAGCTCTTACATGTCAGCACATGAGGGTGGTTTTCTTTGTCTTTGAACATCGAGGTTCATTTGCTTGGTGAGTTCTTAGCATCACTTGTGTCAAGGTTCTTTCACTACAGAGGGAGAGGGTGAGTGAGTTTCAAGTGGAAAGGGACTCATTCCAACTTTGTTAGAGACAAAAAACATAGCAGTACATCCGCAGCTTTCGGTGGAGTACTCCACACAGATGTGAAAGTCATGAACACATAGTGAACAGATAGCACATACAACACCTAACAGAATAGTCCACACGAGAGAAACGGTTGTTAAAACCAGTTTATGGGAATAAATTTGTCAAGTGTTTGGCAGAATATTCCACATGGGTGAGACAACATTAACAACTGATACAACACATTTTTGAAAGAATTTGTACTAGAACAACCGAAATAGTTCAATTGTCTTAATACAGGTTAAAGAAACATGCATTACAAGCATCCAAATAATAGTCTTACAAACGAATAAAATACATGCGTGAAAATTTGCTAGCCTAGTATTAGGCTTCTGAATTATGTGAAAGTTACAAGACACATCAGTACACCCTACATCATTATCCCCAATAGTGGTGCATTGGAGCCATTGCTCACTCCTCAAAGAAAATACTATAGATTCTCAAGGCTATGTGGGAAAAACCAAGGTGAAAACTCTTTTGCATGTACAAATGAAGGGTATATATAGCCAAGGGTTAAACTAACCCTTGGGACTGTTCGATTTCCCTCATGACTAATTTACTTACATGACTCTTTGAATTCATCCATGAGTCTTGTTATCGTTCTATATTTTTTAGGTTGAGGGAATAAATATATTGGACAACATCAAACCACTTTTGAAGTAGGGATCTAGCCTTGCCAGCTTCAGAGAGGGATCTCTATTTATGATTTATCTTGGTTTCTCAGTTGATTTTAGGCTAGCTATGATTATGCCTGATTTTTTGTTTGATTGGTTTGGTTGGTTGATCTGATCAAATTTCTTTCTTTCCATTGGGCTATGGGTTCAAATAAAGATGGATGTTGCATTAAAAGTTCAAAAGAGTAATCACAAGGCAAGCTAGTTACATTTACTGGATCTTTAAATTCAATTATGGAATGGAGAAAAGGTGTGTTTCAATAGTGATTGAAAATCATTTAAGAATTTCTCAATCAAACTTCAGAGAAAAGATACAGATTGCAAACACAGTCCAAATAAGGTGCTCAATAACATATCTTACTTTTCACATCTCATGATTTTAAATTAGCTTGAAGATTATAAACATATAGAGAAAAGTAATGGAAACAAATTACATTAAGGAAAACATGACCACTATATCACAACACAAGTATCTTGCGAAGATACTTTTTATTAATTATGCTCTAGTAGTGTGGAAAAAGTATAGTGCTTGAGAAAAAGAGATGCAATGATCAAGAACCAACCCTCAATACTTCGAATGAACGAAGTATTTAAACATAATTTACAAAAAAGGTTACAATTAATGCCTCATCAACATGGCATTTTATTATTAACTTTAAACTAACACAATGAAATAATGCGACCAAAAGAGGTGAATGTGGTGAAGTGATCTAGACATCTGGCACTGTTTAGATGGAGAACAGTCATTGAGTAGCCACTATTCAGTGTTGCACTGGTCAGGCCCGCCTTTCTTTAATCCTAGAATTCACACAACTTATCCCATCACTCCTAATTTGGAATGGTAATTTTTGTTACCTTCCGATATATCTCATCTACCTTGGTATATCGAGCAAATGTAGGTTTCACTACAAAAATGTGCTTTATCTCATGTTTGTGATAGCTTCATATAAATCTCTCCCTATCATAACACCTTTAATGTGAGAAGACTTGGTGGTATCCTTTGCAATGTCTTTCAACTTCTTCATATAGTCTTCCTTAGTCATCATCTTATCATTGATTACAAATACATAAGGAAAGCCCTTCCTATTTAATGCTTCTATTCTAGTGAAAAACCTTTTACCTACTACCTCCAAAGTTTGACATTTATTTGTTAGCTACACAATCAAATTCTTCTTTGTCATAAATTTCTTTACTTCTAAGATTTTTTCTATTTTGTCATCTACTCCCAAATCATCAAATTCATATACGTTTTTATAATTGAGAAACTTTATGATGTTCTTGGTTGTGGAAGACATTTTTCCCAACTTAGCATTGATAGTGGAAATGGTTTGCTTGGCTTTCTCCATCAATTCTTTCTCTTCCAATATAATCTGGATACGTGGCGATATTTCATCCATTGCCTCAATAATATTGTTCCAAATAATTTCCTTAACTTGGGCTAGTGTCTGGCCAATAGATGACTCAATGGTTGATTTTCTCCATCCCTCTATCTTGTTTTGAGCTCTCTGTAGCTCTACTACATGGAAAGTTCTAGTCTTTGTCTTCTGGTCTTGTAGAAGATTGACTTGAGCCTTCAATCTTTTGATTTCTTTAGTTTGGAGAGACATGTTCTGCACTACAGTTGCTAACTGATCTACAACAGGCCTTGTGATTATTGTAGAAGATGTAGATTTAGGAATGGTTGTGATAGGCAGTTCTTCCAAAGGGACAATATCCATTTTCGCAGCTTGCTCCTTTTCTTAGATTATGTTCTCCTTTTGTGACTATATTTCCTCAATTTCCTTGGCCAAAGGATCTTCTGTGGCTGGTAATTTTAACTGTTGTCTTAATGCTGCTATGTTTGTATTCTTTTTCCATACAAGCTCTTCTGCAACATTGATATTTGCAAGATCATAACCTACTTTGATCACCAGGTCCTACAAATCTTTGATCGTGTGGTCTTTGGCAAGTGCAGAGACCTTTTCCATCTTCAATTGTGATTGAACATTGGCTAATGTAACCTACAATTTAGACAAACTCATAGTAGTGTTAGTGAGAGTGGCTGAAATCATTTGCCCAATCTGCTTGTGCATCTCCATTTTGTCAATGGGATGTATGTCTTCACATCAAATTCAAATAATGTCTTGTTGTAGTCTGATGCTACCTTGGGCTAGGGGGTATATGCTTGGCAAGGAAATTTTAAGGATGGAAAATTTTCTTGAAGTTTAAAAACATTGGCGAATCTCACTAATCCCTAACATGCAAATTATAAAATGTTTATTGATATATTGGTAAAATTATTCAAATTTATAATGATTTTATATATAGTCTCTATATAATTGATCCAAAATGGATACTAAAAAACCCTGTAAGTCTTCAAAGATCAAAAACTATCGCGAAGGAAAAACTTTCACAAAAGGCGGATTACACTATCAAGAGAGAAAAAAACATGAAAAATGGTCAAAAAACACAGTCTATTGGAGGCTTGAAAAACTTTACATAGGAGCCGTCAGATATGGCTGATCAATGATCTAGATCTAATTGGCATATCACAATTGGCGGTGGCAGACAGAGTCTATCAGAGGCAGCCTTATGGGACATGTGATAGCGATCAATGCAATTAAATGAGGACCGTTGATCAAGTGCGCAGATCAACGGTCTAGATTCAACCATGCTATCGCATCGTTAATATATATATATATATATATATATATTTATATATATATATATATATATAATAATAAAAAATATATATATATATATATATAAGGACTTAACCACAGTTCAAAGGATCAGCGATATGTGATTGTGATATTGTAATATCGCATGACAACATTGGAAGGGGTGATGCCAAAGTGGCCAACGACCATGTGATGCGCCGATAGCCAATAAGGCTGATCGGCTCAATCGGTGATCGAAAGCCAAAAGGGAGATGTGATAGCGATATATAGTGGACCCAGAAAGGATTATGAATGTGATATTAACATATTTGAAGTTCGAAATGAAGCCATTTTGTCAGGATTTTCTTTGTATTTGGGATTTTTATAATAAACCCAAATACAAAGGAACCCGTGATCGAGTGACTTGCGATAGCGATACAAGGGTAGACCTGATGGAGTTTAGGGTGGAATTGATAACTTTTTAGGTCTGATAAAAGGAATTTGGGTGGATTTTTACATTGCTTCTTTGTGTAAATAGAGAATGACCATTTTTGGGATTTCAATGCGTTGATGGTCCCTTCTGTTGCATAACAGGTGGCCACCATCCCTGAAGATGTTTAACGATGATTTTTTAACGCTCAAAGAGGATTTGAACAGATAGAGGATGAAAGCCAGAGAGCCTAAAAGGGCAAATGAACACACCAGCATTGATTGGCTTAAAATCCACATAATGACAGAGACAAAGGCAAGCAGTGCTGAGACAGAGAGAAAACAGAGACAGATAGCGAGAGGGAGAGTCTGTGTACTCAAACAGACTTGAGGGACTCAAGTAAACTCCTACAGTTTTGTATCTGTGTGTTGAGACTCAATTTGAGCTCACATTTTGTAAACATCTACTCTTGAAGACATAATAGAGACGTCACCACTGAAGTCTGGACCAAGAGACGTAGCCCACAATTTTTGGGTGAACTCCATATTAACCTTGATATGTTATGTGTGTTTGTCTATTGTGTTTCTCTAACTGCTCATTGTCTATATTATTCACAATACTATTGATCTGTTGCACTAAGTAACATAGCCAAATCCTGTAGAAATTTTGAATAATTTAACACATATTCAACAGAGATTATCCTGATCATGTACTATTGCGGAAAACATACACAATACATAAGCTCCTCTACGTTGATCATCAATATAGCAGCATCAATAATAATAAAACATCAAGAGCATTCACAGATTAACACAGTATGTATCCCGGGGAAAGCATCTCGCTGAAAACCACAACTATCTGTATATTAATGATTGAATCATGTAACATTACACAACATAATACTTCTCACAAGTATCTCCACCTCTATTACACACAATACAACTCAGATCTGAATCAATCACTGGCTCAAATCTCCTTCGCTGCTTGCCTGCCTCCACTGCTCAATACCATCTCAAGGACTGATGATAATTCCAAGGAAACCACGTATTTGCTTGGCTAAATCACGTGAGCACAAGCTACAATGTGGGAAAATATGTGAGCAAACTCATTGGCATACTCAATCCCTTGATTGTGCAAGATCTGATGCACAACTATAGTCACAACTGATAGCAATCTGATTCTCTAACACCTGTCCCTGCTGAACTGAACATGCACTGACATGCAACTGAGTTAACTGATGTATTCATTAGTTGTATTATGAGTTAATAACTTGTGAATTAATTAATAACTAATTCACCCAACTCATTTCTAGTCTATTTTCCAGTTAGACTAAATACAACCAGTTTAACAAAGCTAAACTGAACACAACTCCATCAACTGCACCTCCAGTCCACTAAACTCAACTCACTTGAGTTCTAACTGAAGTCCTGCATGCAAATATTAACCAACCCATAAGAACCACGTATTTCCTTCATGCAATTGCATGTACCACATCCGTAGCTCATCCTGAAGTGCTCCAAGAGAATAAGACAAAGTTTATAGTCAAAATATTATTATGAGCTAATAATATTTGACTGTTCTATATTTAGACTGAGCAGTCACTCCGCTGTGATCTAAAAATAGAAGTCCATCTATTTTTCCCAACTTGATCAATCATCCATAAACAACAACCTGCAATCCATAGACATGATCCCTATGTCTAAAAATAGACTAGTCTAAAAAGACTTGCGCCCCAAAATAGCCTGCGGCCACTTAGTGAAGGCGACTCCTTTCCACTAAGCTCCATCATCTTGTTGCATTCTCAACAAGCATTTCTTGTTGCA
>APFE030010564.1:62467-74642 GCA_000404065.3 Pinus taeda
GCAAACTCATTGGCATACTCAATCCCTTGATTGTGCAAGATCTGATGCACAACTATAGTCACAACTGATAGCAATTTGATTCTCTAACACCTGTCCTTGCTGAACTAAACATGCACTGACATGCAACTGAGTTAACTGATTTATTCATTAGTTGTATTATGAGTTAATAACTTGTGAATTAATTAATAACTAATTCACCCAACTTATTTCTAGTCTATTTTCCAGTTAGACTAAATACAACCAGTTTAACAAAGCTAAACTGAACACAACTCCATCAACTGCACCTCCAGTCCACTAAACTCAACTCACTTGAGTTCTAACTGAAGTCCTGCATGCAAATATTAGTCATCCCATAGGTAACCACGTATTTCCTTCTGGGATCTGCATGTACCAAATCCGTAGCTCATCCTGAAGTGCTCCAAGAGAATAAGACAAAGTTTATAGTCTAAATATTATTATGAGCTAATAATATTTGACTGTTCTATATTTAGACTGAGCAGTCACTCCGCTGTGGTGTCACTCCGCTGTGGTCTAAAAATAGAATTCCATCTATTTTTCCAACTTGATCAGTCACCCATAAACAACAACCTGCAATCCATAGACATGATCCATATGTCTGAAAATAGACATAGTCTAAAAATAGACTTGCGCCAAAAATAGCCTGCGGGCCCACTTAGTGAAGGTGACTCTTTTGACTAAGCTCCATCATCTTGTTGCAATCTCAACAAATCCATGCACATGAGTTTGTAATACCTTAAAACTAATCTAATATCTCATATTCAGGTCAAGAAGTATCAGAGCTTTTGGTTTTTGGTTTGTTAAGGTTAGACAAGCTTTCGTTGGACTTTTTTTTGAATGCTGACTAGGTCAAAGCTCAAACTGGGAAAAGGAGAACTTCTTGAGGCTAACCCAGAAATTGGAAGAGTCTATCCTAGGAGGAGGATGGCAGAAGAAATTTCATTGGAATCACAATCTCAATTCATGGATAGTTGTATGGCCATGAGGGCCATGGTGGAGGAGATGTATCGAGAATTTAAGAAGGGTTGAGGTGAAAGCACTTCGACACCCAAACAAGACACAAAAGCTAAGCAACCTTCTCTAGATAACCCTCCAGAGGGCAAATTCCAACGGGAAAAGCCTCCTCCATCATCTCCTCCACCATCTCCTTCATCATCCTCATCTCCTAGCCCTGATAAGAAAAAGAAGAAGACTTCTTTGATTAAATTAGATGTAAAGTTTGGTTTTCCAATTTATGATGGAGAATTAAATGCAGAAAATCTAGATAACTGGATTATATAGATTGATGTATATTGCAGGGTGCAGAACATTGATTCGTAAAGGAGAAAGATTCAGCTGGCTAGCCTTCGCCTTGGAGGAACTGCACTAGTGTGGTGGGAAGACAAGACACAGGCTTATTTGAATAAGCATGCTAAAATTCTTTCTACCTAGAATGAATTTGTTTATGTCATTAAAAAACAATTCTATCCACTAGCTTATATGCAGCAAGCAATGATGAGTTGGCAAACTCTTCGCTAATTAAAGGGGGAAAGTGTACAAAGCTATACCTAGGAATTTAGAAAAAGAGCTTTAACTCTAGGAATTTCTCTAAACTCACCTGAAACTTTATTGAAGTATATAGATGGTCTGAATAGCTATTTGAAGCACACTATTCTCATGTTCAATCCCACTATCTTAGATGATGTATTAGTTCTGGCTACACATATAGAGGCTAGAAGCAAGAATGTGAACGTAGAGATTGGGGGATCATCAAAACCCTCTACAAGCAAAAACAGGGAAAAGAAGAAGATGAGATGGAAAGAGAAGAAGACAAATGCTATATAGAAAGACAAACCTTAATGCACTCACTTCAAGGAGGATGGACACGATGATGAACACCATTGGTCTTTGCATTCAGAGCTGAAACCCAAAAAATTTGGTGGTAAGAAGAAGAAGATTGCTGCTGCTATTTAGAAAGACATGGGGTCAGACTCAGGTGATGAAACAACAGTCACAACCACAGGTATAAAACATTATCTACTTTAGAGAATGCAAAGATCAAGAAGTGTGTACATGAGTTGCTCGATAAAGGGTTCATAAGACCAAGCACATCACCATGTGGATCTCCAATTGTGTTGGTGAGAAAGAAAGATGGTTCGTGGAGGATGTGCATTGATTACAAAGCACTGAATAAAATAACGTTCAAGAAATGTTATCCTCTTCCTCGCATTGATGATCTATTAGATCAGCTGAAAGAAGTAGTTTACTTTTCCCAGTTGGACTTGCGTAGTGGCTATCATCAGGTCAGAGTTGCAGAACAAGATGCATGGAAGATTACTTTGAAAACAAAGCAAGGGTTGTATGAATGGTTGTTTATGACTTTTGGCTTAACTAATGCTCATGCCACTTTCATGAGAGTTATGAATGATGTACTCAGACCTTTTATTGATAATTTTGTAATTGTATATTTAGATGGCATTCTTGTTTTCAGTCAAACATGGGAAGAACATTTGAAGCATAAAAAGAAAAATTTAGATGTTTTGAAAAGATAAATTATCTATGCGAAGTTATCAAAATGTGAATTTGGAAAAACATCTTTAAATTGTTTGGGTCATATTTTAGGGGGTGGTGAATTGAAGATAGATCCCTCTAAGCTTGAAGTCATTGTGAACTGGCCTAAACCCAAATCTACTACAGAAGTTAGGAGTTTCCTAGGAGCAACACAATATTGGAGAAAGTTTATTGCTAACTTTTCCTTGATTGCAGCTCCCTTACACGCTTTAACATGATTGAACAAGGTGTTCTAGTGGGGAGGCAAATAGCAGAAAGCCTTCAACACCTTAAAAGTAAAAACTAGTATAACATGAGTACTAGCACTGCCAGATCTTCAACATCCATTTGAGATTGAAATAGATGCCAGCGACTATGCCATGGAGCAGTGCTGATGCAACATGGTAAACCCATATGCTATCATTCTGAGACATTTAATTCTGCAGTAGTTAATTATCCCACATATGATAAACAATTGTATGCATTAGTACCAAGTGTGAAAAAGTGGAAACATTACTTATGAGCAAAGGAACAATCATCCATATAGATCATCAACCACTTCAATATTTGCACTCACAAACTAAATTGCAGCAATCAAGACACTATAGGTGGATGGGTTCTCTATAGAAATTTCATCTTGTCATCAGATATAAGAAGGGAATGCATAATAAGTTTGTAGATATGTTATCCAGACTAATCATAAATGCATCTACTATACTTGAGCACAACTCAGTAATGCATGAAAGCTTCATTGAACAATATGCTCAAGATGTAGATTTTAAAGATGTATATGCAACTTTAAGTCATGGAAAACAAGTAGGAGAATTGGATTATTATGTTAAGGACCAACTCTTGTATCATTGGGAAAGTTATGCATTCCACAAAATGAAAGAGTTAACATAATTTGAGAAGCACATACTTCTCGTATATCAGGTCATTTTGTTGTAAGTAAGACAATTGCACAGCTACAAAGGTTGCGTTATTGGCCAAGAATGCATGAAACAATTTTTAGATATATTAAAGGGTGTACCATGTGTGCTAAAAGCAAGCCCAACAATAAAAAAATAGGCTTGTACACTCCACTTCCAGTTCCTTCTCGTCCTTGGGAAAGTTTTTCCATGGACTTTCTTAGGGGATTGCCAAAATCTAGAAAAGGTCATAATTATTTATATGTTATTGTGTACAGGTTCAGAAAAATGTGTATTTTAATACCTTGTAACAAGAATATTACAACTGAACAAACAATGAAGTTGTTCTTTCAGCATGTATGGGTTCATTTTGGGTTACCCACTTCCATTGTATCTGATTGAGATTCTCGATTTATTGGGAAGTTTTGGTCAAGTCTATCGGAATTGATGGACACCAGATTGAATAAGAGCACAAAATTTCATCCACAAACAGATGGCCAAACATAGGTGGCCAGCAAGACATTGAGCTAGTTACTTAGGGGCTATTGTAGCAAGAATCCCAAGCTTTGGGATGAACATTTGTGTTATGTGCAACAAGCTTACAACTGTGCCAAGCACTCTTCTACACAGAGATATCCTTTTGATACTTGTTTTGGTTTTACACCAAAGTCTCCCTTAGATTTTGTCTTTGGAAAATACATAGTAGTTGTTGGGCACAGTGATGTGGACAAAGCAACCAAGTTCATTGAACAGATCAAGAAATTCACCAGGCAGTGCAGGAACAGTTGGAAAGAAGCCAGGCCAAGTACAAGTCAAGGCATGACAAGCATCGAGTTGAGCATAGCTTCCAAGTTGGTGATCAAGTCTGGTTGTACATCAACAAAGATAGAATGCAAGGTGAAGGTAAGAAGCTGAAGCCAATAAGGTATGCGCCTTTCAAGATACTTTAAAAAATTGGTGAAAACACTTTTTTCCTTGATTTGTGAACTTACATACATATCTATTTAGTCATTAATGCAGAGAACTTGAGACTGTTTGAACCTTCATTGGTTGAAGATCCCGAAGAGCAAAGTCAGTTGCCTTCTGTTGATGATATGTTGCCTGAATATCTCAATGAGTTGTAGGAAGATATAGCTCTAGACAGGAAGGTGAGAGCTACATGCAGAGGGGAAGTTGAGTACCAAAGAATCTGACTCAAAGGTTCAAAACCAAGCAGTGCATGATGGATAGAAATTGGGCAAGTGAGGAAGCTGTAGCCTCACTTGATCGATGCTTAAAAACCAAGTTTTGGTGGTCCAAAAGCTTTTCAATGGGAAGGCGTGATCCAAAATTGATCCTAAAAAACCATCTAAGTCTTCAAAGATTAAAAAATATCGTGAAGGAAAAAGCTTCATGAAAGGCAGATTACACTATTGGGAGAGAGAAACATCAAAAATGGCCAAAAAACAGAGTCTATGGGAGGCTTCAACAACTTTGCACAGGAGCTGTCAAATCTGGCCAATCAACAATCAGATCTGATCAGCATATTACAATCGGCGGTGGTAGACAGAGTCTATCAGAGGCAACTTTATGGGAAATTTGATAGGGATCACCATGATTAAACGAGGACCATCGATCAAGTGCGCAGATCAACGATCTAGATTCAACCGCACTATCACGTCGCTAATATATATATAAGGACTTAATCACGACCTGAAGGATCAGTGATATGCGATTGCGATATCGCAATATCGCATCTCAGCATTATAAGGGATGATCGCAAAGAGGCCAGCGACCATGCGATGCGCTGATAGCCGATAAGGTTAATTGGAATAATCGACAATCAAAAGCCAAAAGGGAGATGCGATAGTGATATATATCAGACTCGAAAAGGGTTATGAATGTGATATTAACATATTTGAAGTCCGGAATGAAGCCATTTTGTCGGGATTTTCTTTGTATTTGGGATTTTTCATAATAAACCCAAATATAAAGGAACCCGTGACTGAGCGACTTACGATAGCAATACAAGGGCCTACCCGATGGAGTTTACGGTGGAATTGATAAAATTTTAGGTCTGATAAAAGGTGTTTGGGCAGATTTTTACAACGTTTCTTTGTGTAAACAGAGAAAAACTATTTTTGGGATTTAAATGGGCCGATGTTCCCTTCCATTGCATAACAGGCGACCACCATCCTTGAAACTGTTTAACAATGATTGTTTAATGCTAAGAGGGGATTGGAGTGGATAGAGGCCAGAAGCCAGAGAGTTCGAAAGGGTAAATGAATAGGCTAGTGCCGATTGGCTTAAAAGCCACATAATGATAGAGACAGAGGCAAGCAGTGCTGAGACAAAGAGAAAACAAAGACAGAGAGCGATAGGGAGAGTTTGTGTACTTAGAGAGACTTGAGGGATTCAAGTAAACTCCTGCTATTTTGTATCTGTTGTGTTGAGACTCAATTTGAGCTCACACTTTGTAAAACTCTACTCTTGAAGACATAATAGAGAGGTCACCATTGAAGGCTAGACCAGGAGAATTAGCCTAAGAGTTTTGGGTGAACTCCATATTAAACTTGTTGTTTTATGTGTTTTTGTCTATTATGTTTCTCTAACTGCTCATTGTCTATATTATTCGCAATATTATCGATCCGTTACACTAAGTAATATAGGAAAATCCATGCACATGAGTCTATAATAACTTAAAATTAATCTAAGATCTCATATTCAGATCAATAATGTTGGCGATTTTTTAGGTAAAATAATTTTATATTCTAAAATTTGGGCGAATAATGTTTTATGAAAATTGGGAATTGGAAAATATTTTTTGTGGAAAAATCATGGAAAATTAGCCCATTGGGTGAACATTAGCTCCTAAAATTTTCCATGATTCTTGGAGGAATGCCATTTTCATTTTACCTTTCTTTGAATCAAATGCTGACAACAGTATGCTTTGAGAACTGGAAGTCTGCTTCTAGAACTGATTATATGTGTTAATCTTCGAGGCCTCATTTCTCACTTTAATTTCCTTGAAAATGTCAAATATACTCTTTTCTCCATCCCCTGTGGTAGATGTGTTGGTTTGCATAACCTGCTACTGATCTTGTGAATTTGTGGAGGTAGTGGGAGAAAGTGTTGTGTCATCACCCACCAATGAGGAAAGAAGTGGCTCTTTGGTGGTGATAATATTCTCTTGCTCTGAATCCTTGCTTAGGCTTAGTTTGGAATGTAGCTTGGCCTTCTTCCTGTACATAATTTTGAAGCCTTCACTGGAAATATCAATCACTGAAGGTGACTCTTCTTCTCTGCTTCTCTTTGTTGTTTTCTCCTGTGTGATAGGAGTCTGTACTATGGAGGATGACACTATGTACTCCTCAGCCTCTAGTAGGGTGTTATCGGTCCATTCTAGCTGTTTTTTATACTTTTCTATCTCTCATCTGGTTATGTGAAAATAAGCAATGGGTTTTTTTTCTACTCTTAACTTAGAGATGACCCTTAATGGATCATATGAATAAGTGAAGCTAAGACTGAACTGCATCTCTTTCAGTAATTTATATGCTTCTTCTCGTGCTTCCCTGCTCTTGCAAATGAAAGGCCCTATTTGAGTTTTGATTTTGAATTTGGATTTCTTCTTGATAGCTACAAAGTGAATCTCATATATATTGAGCATTTTCCTAATGTATTCTAGAGAAAAAAATCCTCATTGGGAGGAATTTTAGAATTTTGTAAGGGGGCAAGATCACACCCAAATATCCTCAGCTCTGTGTAATTTTGATAAAGGTACCAATCCCTTGTCTGGACTTTGTATGATAGCTACAAAACTTTCCTAATATCTTCATTGATTCTTGGCTCTATCCTATTGCTTAGGAGACCGAGTGCTAGATGTACAAAGATATCTATGAATTTTTTGTATGAAAATTCCTTTTGTTCCTTCATCATCAGTGTAGTCCAAAAGACGACTAGCTGCTGATTTCCTTCTTCATCTAGCTATTATAAGGCAAGTTTGAGGTTGTCTCCTTGAAAATATAAAAAACATATAAACTAACACAGAAGCATATTTGAATACTTCCTTAATTTGGAATTTGATAAACTGTGCATGGATAGAATGTACAAGAAATTGGCTAAATTTGAACAAGATTGAAGGCTTGGAATCAATAGAGAAAATGGAAAGAAATCATATAATTACCTCATCTACCCACTGATCTGAGTAATAGCCAAGGAGGTAGGAGATGACTGTGATTATTTTCTTGGCTCTCTTAGGAAAAATGGAGGACGAATACATAATATTTTTCTTGGGTAATGGGGCATCTTCAGTGAAGAAAATCTCAAGGGTTTTGGCTCTTTTAGAAAAGTCATGTTTCTAATACAATTCAACAAGTTCTTTGTGGGAAAAAGTGGTGGCATTCTCTGCTGTAGGAGCTTGCATAATTTGGTCTATACCTTGGGTAGTGATGGTGAATATAATTTCTTCATTGGGGGCAATAATAGCTCTTTGGCTATGCAAATAACATGCATGACATTTCATAACAAATTCAGGGGGTGTTGTGGGTATGGGGAAAGAAATAGTGGGGAAAGTTGGATTCCCATAGTTGATTGTCATAATATTTATCTATGAACTTATCCTCAAGCCAGAAATACATCTCAAAAAGATCAAATTAACAGAGGGTTTCGTGGATTTTATAGTCTCTGTCTGCCAAAGGGATGTGGTGAAAATAAATGGGAGGGTGGATTAGAGGACTCGCAGATTCTTCTTGTCCCTTGTTTTTCAAAGGCATGATTCGCTAAAGGGTTAGAACATAGATGGTTTCTTGATTATGCAAGTTTACACGGTGCAAAAATATAATTAAGTTCAAGGTAATAGGAAATAGAGGAGCTAACTTGAATGGAAATTAGCATGTACCATGCTTGGCCAGGTGAAGTAGGTGCAATTTGAATTGGCTCTCCTATAACATAACAATGGTAGTGTGCTAACAGTGTTGGACCCGCCAACATGTTGAGGTGGTCTCCCCAGTAAGAAATCAAAATTAGACCTCAGACCATTTGGTGTAGGATTCTCGTAAGGTAATTCCTTGATTGTGGTGTCACACAAAGGTAAGTAGAATAATTCTGTCAGTAGCAAGGTTGTGATTGATGCAGTGAGTCAATTAAGGTGTATGAGAGGTTCCAATACTTCAAAAGGGGAAGGAGGTGAAGGTGAGTTCCAAGTTTAAATGGATCAGTCTCAACTCGGCTAGGAGCACACAACACAAAGGACATGCACAACTTCCAGCAGAGTAGTCCACTCAGATGCGACAGTCACATGATACAAGGTAATATAACATGTACAACACTCATGGACCAATCTGAGACAAGTGTGATGGCTGTTGTAACAAGGTTGAAGTGAAAGGTCCATTTGATGTCCGGCAGAGCACTCGACATGGGTGGTGACAAAATTAACAACATATGCAACACATTAGCAACAAGATTCATATAATTGCATGTGAATCATTTCATACATAAGAACGTAAGTTAAACAACACATATCATTAAATCAACCAGAGCAGTCCAACTACAATAACAACATATGCATGAAAATGTGTTGGCTCTTATTATATAAATTGTTGTACGTCACAATCATACAATACATCCATGTAAACTTGCTAGCCCCAATAGTGGACCATTATAGCCACATCCACCTGCTCCTCCAAAGAGATGTACTAGCTCTATGCAGTGGAGAAGCTAAGGCGAGTTAAAATATTGTCCAGGACTTCTTCAAAATAGTCTTAATAGAAGCTTGGTTGACAAAAATCCCATACAATGAGTTATGAGGGACTATTTATAGCAAGGGGTGGGGTGACCCTTGATAGTCCCCTTTGTGATAGTGCAATTTCCCTCATGACTCTTCACCTACTCTATGACTCTTATATCTAACTGTTAACACTTGACATGACTCAACATTACAATGCACATGTACTTATGTGAGACAACATGGCTTGAGAAAGCCTTGAAAGACATCACTGACACTTAGTCCGATGTGGTGAGCCCAACTCCTTGACATGCTTGTCATGGTGAAGTTGGTGAGATGATTCCAAGCTTGATCATCCGTGATGGTGTGCATGAACCTCATGGTAACATCTTGTTGAAGCAAGCTCTTGCTTTCGTTGAAAATGGAGCATTGGTTTGGCCCCTTCATCCAACTCGTCTGCTAATATGTACATGGTCTTCTTGTGTGCGGATAAACCGGTAGCACACCGATTCATAGTGTCTATGCTGATCTTCAAGTGTGTGTTGGTGGTCATGTGAATCAACTTTCCAAAATACCTGTTCAGTCCTAGTTGGACTTGCCTCTTTTATTCACCTTGATGAGTGTGTTGAATGGGTTGGATTACATGTGTGCACACAATTTCACACATGTTGTTGAATCCCTTGCATGTGATCAACCACACTACTCACCATGTCTACTTCGTGTTAACTACTGGAATGGATCTTTAACTTGTCTAGGAGCAATTTCATCCGTGAACGCACATTACACCCACTACTGTTCTTGATCCTGCTGCAACTCATTCATCTATCTGCGCAGCTTCATGTTCTTCCTGATTTGCGGCTTCAACACATGCAACTCCTTCTTTGTTGTATATTTTTCCTTCATGTGATCTTCATGTCACGCCTTCACTCCATAGTCAGAGTCTCCAAGGATACTTTCATCATCAATGGACTTGCTTGAGCTGGCAACCTTGTTCCGCCTCTATGTTGCCAACAACCCTCTTCTTGTATTCATTACATTTGGTATGTTGTCTTTAGTTTTTGTTCCTGATGCTACTCACTAGGATGCTTCTGCTTGATGTCCTTGTCTATGAACAACTTGATGTCTTCGTGAGTAGGTAAGCTCATAGATACTTGATCGATTGCATCCCCAAGAGTGCTCTAAATGATGCCCTCATCTATGCTCTCCTAGAAACCATTATACCTGTATTACAGAGAGGTATATGAACACTTGTGATACGTGGAGACATGGCAACACTCAGAGCAAGAAATCTATTAATCAAAAACCAAAATGAACATGAGAACTATCTTGCAACATACCTGGGTGAATGATCATGAAGGTTGGGAAATTTTGGTTGGGAGTTTAGGTGACCAACTACAAAGACTACTCAAGGCATAGTCTCGGCTGTTGGGAGACTTACAGACTATTAGAACTATTCAATGCATAGTCTAGTCTAGTTTTTGACTACAGGGATTGTGCAATGCACAATTCCAGCAGGGAAGGATTGCTCGCCTAGGGACAGATCTGCGCAATTTTTTAGGCCAAATAGCCACTGTTCTCCAAAAATTCGCAAAATAGACCTGGAGGCTAGTGCCGTGAAAGAATGTTCAAACCTAGAGAGGAAGGTGAGCCTTCCTTTCCCAGATTGTGCATTGTATCCTTGGTGAAGGTAGAGCTAGGGCCAAGGTTAGCCTTACACACCGACGAGTGAATGAAAAGAAGTAATTCAGTGAATTCACGATGACACTAAGTGATAGACAGTGCATGAAAAACATGAACGAAAGATTCAACAAACAGATCAACATGCATGTGAGTGAGGGAGTTCATTGGATGGGCAAACGTCCGTGCAAAATAGTTTCACGCATGTGACAACAATGATATAGCAAAAAAACCTGAAACAGAGCTAGGTAAGATAGTATATATGTAAATGATAGCAAGCATTCAAAGAAATCAAGCAAACAATACTCCTACAAGGGAAAACACAAAAGGCGATAGAAATGTAGCACAAGGCATGAGAAGCAGACTTACCCAAAAATATCTAAGCTGAATGTGCTGACTGCTCCTAGATGTGATGTGGGATGTAAGAGCTACAAGGTTGATGTGAGGAATGAGTTGTGTAGCATTTGGTTGATGAGTTTTGATAACATCAAGGTTGTGATGCACATGCCACGAATCTAGGGGAAGCGACACTTGGTGGGAGTTTTCAGAATTGTTCCTTTCATGTAATCTCCAACTACTAAACATAGATCCATCAAATAGGAGATTCCTTTGCATGTTTCCATGGGAGAAGTATTCCATGCATGCAAGTCTATTTTTCTCAGTCCCAGAGGGAACCGGTCAACTCGGTTGCACATAAAAGAGACTGTTAGAGAAAAAAGCACATTTCTAGGTGGGAGCTAGGTTGGCTGCTTAGGAGATTTGAACAATTTTTGGGTAGAGCAACTGATTGTTGCGCAAATTTGCATAAATATTGGGCTGAACAACCTGCTACTGGGAAAATTTGTGCAAATCCTACTGGGAGGGCTGGCTAGCAGGATCGCAATATTGGAGCCCACCAAGCTGCCAGAGAGGATTAAAATATTCCTTGAGGGAAGGCTGGTTGCCCTCCAACAATTCACAATTTTCAAGGGGAATTTGTGTAGCCTATAGCCAGACCAAGTTTGGGTGAGTAGCCTGTGAGGGGAATGGGTCAACTATGATAGAAAAGCTACCTTTGTGTGAGGAAAACCCTTGAAGCTTGAGTACTTGATGAAGCAAGACAAATTGTTGTGTAAAGTTGGTAGGGAGGCTCCAAAACAGGCTAAGGAGAGATTTTGGAGGGCGGTTGTAGCCGCTACGACACTTGGCGACACACTGGTAGAACTCCATCTCTCTGAATGGACCTTGTTCATGAAAATAAAGTCTAACAACTCTGGAAGTGTTATTCATCTCTCAGCACATCTTGGATTCACACTAGTTTGATTGTAAGATGTAGCATCTACCACACTCTTGGCTGATTGAC